>CANYLF016004878.1:0-11200 GCA_948193215.1 Bocquillonia castaneifolia
TATTGAACCACAACACATAATTCCTTAATGACTCATCCTTCCTTTGAATATATCTATGCAAATCATTAGACTTCTTTTGTTCTATACCACTTCCTGAATGCGGTTTGTAAATTCGCAAAACTATGGATTGAAGAGCTAGGAAGCCAAAGGTATCATTGTTGTGCAACTCCTTTAAGTGTAGTCGGGAACACCCTACACTTTATAGCGTCTGTGATGCCATGCTATAAACTCATCATGGTAAGGAATTTGGTCACATGTTCCTTTGGATCTTCTGACCTGTCAAAAGAGTCCATCTTGGGGGTCCTGACCTTATCTGATAATGATTCCAGTAAGATAGCTGCTGATAAGGGGGATCCGCCATCACTTTGGAAATCCTTGTCCAGATCCCCTCTCTTAAGCCTTTTAAACACATCTAGGACCTGCTGCTCTACCCTTGCAGTTGTTAGCGGCCTCCCCCCCTGTACCCCTTGTGGGTTTCTACCATGGCCTCTGCCGATCTCTAATTCATCACCGCCTTCAAGAAGATATGTTTCTGGGTTGTAGTAGTTGGCTGTCTGGGTATGATAGGTGGGTGTATAAGGGATGTATTGAGGTGATTCCGGGATTGACTGAGTATTTTGTGGCAGCGGGGGTGGTGGCAGTAGTAGTGGGCCATATGGTCCAGTATTTGGCTATGCATATTGCTGCAATACTTCAACCATTCTTTATTGGAAAATGCCAGCCATCTTAATCATGAGGTTAGACATGATTTCTTGCAAATTTATCTAAGATTGCATTCCTGGGTTGGGTGTTTGGGCAGAAGAAGAAGTTTGATTGCCTGAAAGGGTTTGCATGGGTATTGGTATTGTTGTATTAAATCTGGGTAGAGGGAGTGTTAAGAATCTTGCTGTTACTCTTTAGTTCGAAGTGTGGGGATGCTGATGGGTTATGGTTGTTGAAGGACCTGTGGGTGTCCAGTCAAAAAATGGAAGTCCTCCATTTTCGACGAAAGGTCCTTGTGATTGAGAAATGTCTATATTTGTTACCACCGGTATTCCCGTGACTATGTTATTATTCACGGTCTCCACACCAACTGATGGATTGATATCCATGCGGGTCTCTATATCCTTTTCTCCGGGTCTCTGTACCTTACGTTGTGGGTCTCTACAAAGCAAATAGAATGGTCAGAATATAACGGGATTGGGGATCCCGTTCGTACTCCGATGCTAAAGTTAATAAATAAGACCAAGAGAATAGAAAATAGAAGGGTTTAGGATTTTTGAAGAATGGAATTACCTTCCTATATCCTTATACTATTTTTCATTTAGTATGCTTAAGGAATCTAGGGTTTTGGAAGCACATGTATGGATTGTACACGTGTCCCACTGATCCCCTATTTCCTTAGTCTTCTAGAAAGATACCATTTTTCTGTTATATGACGTTGGATCTGATTCTAGACCAATATGTACTACTCTATCAAGGAGAAAAAATTAGTTGTATGAGCCAAGTCCTCTCTCTCTAGCTATGTGCCTCTGCATAATAATAATAAGATACAATTAAAGCAGCCAATGTATAAAAATTGTTTACAAGACCCGTATTAACATGCTGCGTGACAGCTTGCCATGCACATACAATTAATAATCAGATATCAGACAGAAGAGACGGTCTTGCAAAACTGGACCTTTCTTCGAGCCAAAAGTATATATCTTGCTTTTCAGTATTTCTGCTTCAGCGAGCCAAGCTAACTCTAGAATTAAACAAATAAACCGGTTTGTAGTTTGATTAGCTGGGAATATAGCCCATCTTTAAGTAGGAGTTCTATGTGGCTACCCATCTGTCAACAGAAATCAGCAGTAACGTCAACTATACAAGAGAATCCAATTTATACGTTGAAGTCAAAGTTCAATTCGTGCTACATATCTAACTAAATGAAATGAAATTCAGATAATCTAATATCTCCAACCCTCTATCCAAGCATGTTCACAAATATGCCAATGGTATGTCATATATATCCTGATTACTTCACAAATAAGTCATTCATGTGTATTTTTTTCTCCACTCTCAAGTGTGGCTATTAGGAGGTGTAATGATAGGTCAAGTCCACTCATGTAAAGAATAAACAAAAAAAAAAAAAAAAAAAGAGAAAGGGACCAAAATGAAACCAACACTTCCCACAAAATGTAGGCATTTTTAGGTGCATCTATATTCCTGTGAAGCTTCTGAAATTAATGTGATAGTTCCAATTCCAATATTCAAAACATGAGAATATCAATGCAGTCGAGAATTAATTACCTCCACAATCTGTCCACCATCCATTACAATGATCCTATCAGCAGCTTTTATGGTAGACAGCCTGCAAATCTTTTCCCCATTTAGGAAAATAATCTCACAACTGGGACACAAAATTCACAAGTGGGGAGAGGAAAAACCTGTGAGCAATGACAATGACAGTTCTTTTTGCCTGGTCCTTGTTTTTGAAGGCATAAACAATCTCCTAAATATGTAACACCAGGTCAGGTATAAGTGATCTGACTCCATCTATTTGTTAGTTTTCATCTATTACAAGTTCTCTTTGCTAATCAAAGCGCCCATAGTCTCTTAATGGAGTAATACTAAACTTCAAATACTGATAATTTTCATGTGGTGATAGGAAACTACCTTGATATATTGTTCACTCTCTGGATCCAAGGCACTAGTAGCTTCATCAAGAATCAGAATTGCAGGGTTTCTAAGAATAGCTCTAGCAATAGCAATTCGTTGCTTCTGTCCACCACTCAATAACTCATCATCGACAAGGGTTTCATAGACGTTGGGCAGGGAAGAAATAAAATCATGAGCACAGGCCAGCTTTGCAGCACGTTCTACGTCTTCCATTTTAATGTCTTTATGACATCCATATGTAATATTTGACTTGATATCAGTGTGGAATAGCTGTGGCTCCTGCCTAAAATGAATATTTTAGTATCATCTTAAAGATATTTTGAAGTACATCTCAACATATAGTCCAAACCTTACCTGTCCAACATATCCTATATTTCTTTTAAGCCACCGCATATCCAAGTCTCTGAGAGGAAAACCATCGAAGTAGATCTGAAATTCAATTATATAAGGAAAATAATTGGCATTCACAATTACAAAGGATCGCTCATAAAGTACAAAGATCAATGCAACTCTTTCTTTTTTTAGGGGCAGAGGAAGGGGGAAGGGGGCCTGCTGCTTATCATTTAAATCTTTGACAAGCCAAAGCAAGTTCATGCATACAACAAAATAAATATATATATTCTACTTCTATGCAATTATTTAATTAGAACTAGAAGTTATTAGAGTCTGATGAATGCAATATTTTTGTTTACCTGGCCATTATTTGGCTCATAAAGTCGAAGCAAGAGATTAACTAGTGTGGTTTTACCGCTACCACTGAGTCCAACCTGAACAAAATACAATGAGCAGTCAGTTCATGCATCCTTAGACCAACATCAAAGATTAAATTAAAAAAAATTGGATGGATAATATTACCAGTGCAACCACTTCATTTGCTTCTACAGAGAGATGGAAATGTTCTAGAATGGGTACCTGTTGAATAGAATTTGAGAATAGTGATTGCTTCCTCAACCTTAAACATAGAAGACCGAGTAACTTGATAAAAGGCCTAAACTTATTCTGGGGTAAGGGTGTGGACAGTGGAGGACCAAGGAAACGGTATATGGGATGGTATAGATTATAGAATGAGAAAAGCACAGGTTCCAAAATTTAAAATCAAATGCTGCCATAGCATCAACATTTCTCTAATGTTGCGCAGACCTAACCACAAGAAATAGCTGAAGAGGAAATTTTCACAGTTATTGAGGCAACAGTGTAAAGAAAAAACTGGAACAAGGTCTCAATATATTAACTAGGTCAATTTGAGGAGTTTCAAGAGTTAAGTCATGTCAAATTTCTATAGCACATAGGTAATGTTGGTTAATGCCAATTGACTACTATAGTACTGTATTTGGTAAATATAGGTTTTCAAGTCACAACTCTATGCAAAAGATTTTAGGATATAGCACTTTGTAATTTTCTTACTAGGTACTTTTGCTGCAACAAGCTCATCAATGTCTTTTGAAACAAAACAAATCAAGTTTATATGGGAGATAAATATAACATCACTTATCACACAGGAAATAAATATGTTAAGGATCCCTAGCACATTGATCATAAAATATATCTAACACAGCCACAAAAGCCACTTAAGAAATTAACTTGTATATTGCATGCTCCACTAACCATCTAAGCTTTATTACATTCAAGTAAACAGATAACTTTATAGAACACTTGCAACAAAGGAACAGAATACAATAAAATGCTTCTTACTTCAGAAGACACAGTACTTACTGTTGGCCTTGAAGGATAATGAAAAGTCACATCTACAAAATCAATTTGTCCCATTAGCCTTTGCAATTTCACACCTATAAAATAAAAAACAATGGAGCATGATGGTTTCTTAAAATTTGAACAAACTATGACTATAAGATTTTAAGCAAGACAACTGTTAAAATGAATCATCAGATAAAGAGCTAACAAAAGATACAAATGAGAAGCGCAACAAACAGAACAAGATTTCACCCAAATTAATCAGTATTTACTTTCTCCATTTGGCATTCCTTCCATAATGTAAATTGGAATTTATTAAAACAACATCAGAACTAATGGCTTAGCCTTTTTTCCATAACACATTTCACATGATGAATCTAAACCCCGAAAAGCACTAGGAAGGTTCATATAACAAGAGTACTGTTGCAAGTCTTCAATGAGGTGACAAGAAATGAACAGACTACCTTTGGACAGGAACTGGTTGCTCTGTGAGAGTTGAATTAACTCAAAAACTTTTTCACTTGCGCCAATGGCCTGCAGCAATGATGACATATTATCCACCACCCTCCAAGTTGCATAAATTAACCACTCGGAGTATAATATGTACTTTGTGAGTTGTTCAGCTGAAAAATGACCAGTCAAAATGGACATTCCTCCTAGCAACACTGCAAAAATCTGTAAAATGTAATATAGCAAGTCAAATTATTCTAGTTTCAACTCTCACATGCTCCAATAACATATGAAGAAGCATTCAATCTCTTTCCGTGGAACTAATGCTAGTGATTCATGATCAATCACCAGATCATTCGTGTATGCAGTGATTAAATTTATGCATTTGTTATTTGTGATTAAAACTAAAACTAAAACAGCCTAGTATTATAATGCGTTTTGCTTATACTCAAAAATTTGTGCACACATGAGTTTCTCTGCGTGGAGTGGGTAGAGCATAAAACTCAAAGCTTGAGTCGGTGAAAGGATCAAGTGAAGAAATGTTGACTACATGATTCATGTGAATATTAACTTGTGAATTCTGCATTATCTATCAAGTCCCAAGGGTGTTTGATGAAACTATTTTTGCAGCATAAACAAAAGGATAAGTTGTACTAACATGTACATTTCCAGGCAGCCTAAAGAAAAGAGGATCCAAAATACATTTGTAGAACTATCACATCCTACCATATTGATGACAAGACAAGGTATTTTATTGAAATCTAATTCTATGGACATTCAACACAAGAAAAAAAAAAGCCTTCATCATTCATAAAAAAATCTTCAAAAGATAGCCTACCCAAAAATTGCATCAACTAGAAATAATCCAAACCTGAATTGCACGATTAAGGCTGTGGAAGCTCATACTTATCAATCCATGAGCTGCACTTTCTCGATAGTTTATAAAAGCTATATTTTCCAGCCAATGCTTATACCTGCCACCATAAAAGAAAGACTATTGGAATTTGCTACAAATAAGACTTCTAAGAATACAAGCCTGCTCAGTATTTGAATGGCCTGCATTACAGAATAAATAGTTACTGTTACAACTTAAAAGTAAGTTACTGATAAAAATTATTGCCTTCCAAATTCTTTTCTCTCTGTTCTATAAACCCGAACAGTTCTTATCATGGACAGTGTCTCTTCTGCAGCCTATATCAAACAGAAAACATAAAACTAAGTCATCATTGATCATTCGAATGGCAGAGTTCCCTTTGTAATTTAAATAAGGTAACATTTTCTACCTCATTAGCACAAGCAGTGAAATCTTGAGTCAACCTGGCAGCTCTCTTCTGATACCTACAAGCGAACAGGATTCAATAAAATCTTTTAGAGTAAAGGAGTGGCAGATCAACACTTAATAAGAAGGAAGAAGTATTCCATGATCTTTAGGCCACTTATAGTTCCATACAGTTTAGTATCAATGCATAAGAATAATCATATCAGGAGAAGTTTTAGTCTTCATTCTTCCACGAGGAAACAAAAAAAAAGACTAAAGACAAAAGACCTGATTATTTTCAAAATCTTAAGAAAGAACATCACATAAAAATTCTGAAACATAGGAAGAGTGAATGAACAGAAAGGAAAATAAACTCTTAACTTCCACTTGCATGACAAAAAAATAAAGTATTTTGTTCTTCTTCTTTTTAAATACTATTCAATTTCATAGATGATAAAGAAAATGTTCAGATTCAGAGCAAGGATAAATTCCTCTTATACAATAATATTAGTTAAATAAGTGAGAAATAGTATCTATAGTTAACCTTATTATTGTGGAAGAAACTATAAAATTACCGGCAATAAACTAGAACAATAGTTGCCACAACACAGCATATTAGAAGGGATGGCAATGCAAGAGGCCAGGATAAACACAGCAAATTGATCACAGCACCAGTCCCCTAAACATATGAAAAATAGCAACTTAAAACTATAAAACAAAAAATGCAGCATCAAACAAAGAATCCACAATTATTAAAAAAGAACCTGAAGTAGATTGCGTACGATCAAGTGAATATCATTTCCAATAACATGTGAAAGTCGCTGACAATCTGACCCTAGCCTGCTTGTCAAGCCACCAACTTCTTCTGAGTCAAAGAAATCTATATCCTACAACAAAAGAAACCACAATCATCGGTTAAGAAAGAAATACATTCCAAGCTAGTGGCCGCTCAACTATAGTAACACAAAAGGAGAAACCTGAAAAATAAGAGCCGAATATAAAGCTCCTCTGAGTCGCTTAACCTGGAAAATTTTTAGTGCAACCCATCAACATATATCAAGCTAAGGTTCTGATATTGCCTGAAAAAAAATTCAAAACAAGAAAGACCCAGAATTCCTTTACAAGAATAAAGAAAAGGGTACTGACCAGAATCATATTAGCAAAAGCAAAACACCCACTTCTCAGTCCAGTACTTATGCCAGAAAGCAAGCACAAGAAACCCAAACGATGAACATTTTTAGAGAAAGCAAAGGTCTGACCGTTCTGCGCTGAAAAGATAGTTGAGGTTAATATGCTTGGCATTGTTATCTCTGAAACAGCAGCTGTGATTAAAGAACCAAAAGCCACGAACATAATCCATTTCTCATTCCCAAGCAATTCCCATATTTGAAGAAGTGCTTCAAAAACTGTAATAGACTTGTTTGCAGGGTAACTTCTACTCTGTACTTGTCTAGAATCACCCAAATCCCACCAATTTTGAAACTTTTGCAAGAAATTCAAAGTATTGATGCTATTGGTATTAGTAGCAGCAGCAGCAGTAGTATGAAACAACACAGCATGTGGGAATTTAAAAGCAGGGTTTCTGATTCTGGGAGAAGAAGTTATACGGCTTGTTGGGGTTATAATGGAGAAAGATGTTTTCTTGGTGCATATGATACTAGTTCTATTTGTACAGTTCAAAATAGTAGCAGAGAGAGCCATGGAATGGCAAGGAAAGAACGAAAACAGAGAATCATCAGTGAGTAACAGTTGACAATTATAAACCCCTGAAATAAACACAAAACGACGTCGTCTTAAACTTTCTTGAATGGTCAACTCATTTTTCAGACCCATGATTTTTGTGTCTTGGACATATACACACTTTCTTTGTCCATCCAAATTTTACATAAACATTAAAAATTTAATTTTACTAGATAAAATAAATTAACTTATTAAAAAAAATATGTACATTTAATTTAATTTATTGAATCTGGTTATCAAAAAACTAAACTACATTATTGTGGCACTTAAAATTTTAAATAATAAATCAATCCCTATAATTTGGAGAAAAAAAGCTACTCGTGGATTTAGGAGGAATGGGACATGGATAAAGGCTGGGGACTAAATTAAGCATGGAAAGTTTAATTTAGGGAAAAGTGTAAATTTCCTTTACTTTAAGGAGTAGAAATGCAAATATAGGCAATCAAATCATACAAAGGGGGCGTTCAGTTTGTTTGTACTAAATTGGAAACAGTAGCTAAGCTAGCGAAGTGGCTGATTACATTACAGTAAGAAAAGCTTGAAATTTTGAAAAAAATATCATCAATCAAATCAAATGGCAAATACAGAAGAACAAGAAGATGAAGACACACAAACACGAAGAAACGTAGTCAAAGGGAAATCAGAGAAGATGAGGCCCAGACCAATTGTGCGCTTAGGGATCTTCCTCATTTCTCACTCTCTCTTTTTTAGGTCTTTTTCTCTCTATTTCAATTCCCTTTAAACAATTGTTATTAAATGATTTTAATATCTTTTTTACTGATTTTTTTTTTGTGTATTTATTTTGCAAATTTTCAGTGTGATTTGTTGTACGGCTGGGGTTATAGCTCTCTTGTTGCTCCCAGTTCTCGCCAAGAACACTTACATTTCCGAAAATTCCCTCATGCCTGGTCCTCTTTCTCCCTCTTCCCTTCTACGATTCTGGCTTTTCTGTCATTTTCTTTATCATTATTGTCATTGCTGTTGTCAATTCTACAGGTTCTGCAAGTTCTATGCTTTCCAATCATGACATTTCGCAGGCTAATAGATTGGTGCAAGAATTAACTGGCTTGAATTTTGGACCTCTAGAGGAAGAACGCACTGCCATGTATGTATGTTGTGTACATTGTTTACTTGAGCAATTCATTTCCTAATCATAGAAACTGAGTTTTTTTTTTTTTTTACTTGTAACCCTGACAAAATGGGTTATGAATTGAAGTCCCTGCATTTATGCAATTTTGTTACAGTAAGTATGTTCACAAGCATTATTCGTTTGAAGGTGTTTTAGTGTTGATTGCAGTAATATTTGAGCTTCTGCTTCTCTGGGGTTTTACTTTAGGAGACTGACTCATATAGATTTGTTTGTCGACTTTGAATTATATTAAGGATCGTTGATGAGTTTTTCCAATGCTGCAATGGAGCTAGAGTGTTCAAGTGAGCACAACTAGTATGATCCTATTTTTGGTTTCTACTGCAGGCACAATAAGCTTGAACTTTAGGTTTGCTTAGTAAAATAGTTAAAGAGTCACCTCAAGTACAGATTTGGGGTAGTCCTGTCCTGTTCCGTTATTTTCAAAAATAATGTAGGAGAAATCATCAAGGAAAAGAATTCCAATGCAACTTATGTTGATTGCTTCTGTTAACAGAGAAAGACGAAGGATACTAGCGAGATATATTTCAGATATGGGTGCTGAAGTTAGTTATCACAAGTTCAATCCACAGCTGAATCAGTTTCATCCACTTCATTTCTTCTCCAGTCCTGATTCTGGGATTATAAAAGAGAATTTAAGTTGTTCATCTTATGGTGTGAACACTGTTGGAGTAATAAGAGCACCTCGTGGTGATGGCAAGGAAGCTATTGTGTTGGTGACACCTTACAATTTTGGAAAGAGCAACTCCGCTGAAGCATTATCTCTGAATATTGCGTACTCGGTGTTTTCCTTGCTCACCCAAGTTACATGGCTTGCGAAGGATATTATCTGGCTTGTTGCTGATTCACAATATGGTGAATATGCCTCTGTTGTTGCTTGGCTAAGAGATTATCATACGCCAGCATTTACAGATTTGGCTTCTGCAAATGCTGATGCATGTACTGGAGGCAGTAATCTATATGTATTGAAAGAGAATTCTGCTGGGAAAAGAAAGATATATGATGATTTTAGGCGCTCTGGGACCATGGCTGCTGCCCTTGTTATAAAGGTTACAGATAGAAAAGAATCATGGGATGATACTCTTACTATCTATGCTGAGGCATCCAATGGGCAGATGCCAAACCTAGACCTCATCAATATTGTGAATTATTTAGCTGTACATAGGCAAGGTTTGCATGTTAAGGTTCAGAAATTGTGGTCTCAACTTAATCTAAAATGGCTTGAGTTCTTGGGAAAGGCATTTGAGTATCTAGGGAAACAGGCTAGAAGTTTGAATCCGGACTGGAAATTCAGCATACCAGCTGTAGATTATATTGAAGGTGCTGCTACGCTTGCAAGTTCATTGTATCACCAGGTACTTTACTTCTTTTTGTTTATTACTTTTCTATCTTCATTTTCTGTGTCCTGTTTGTGTGGTAGGAGGGGAGTCAGTTTGTCTGTTGCTTTCTATAATCTCCATTGGAGCAGGAAGCAGGAAACAAAAGGTTGTATCACCGTTTTCTTTCTTTTTACCAGGCACTGGGCATTCCCACTGGTCCCCATGGTGCTTTCCGTGATTTCCAAGTAGATGCAATCACTTTGGAGATTTCACCCAAAATTTCTTCTAATAACGAAGCCAGACCTAATGAGTTTCTTTTGAGAGGTGGCAGGTCAGTGCTTGCTTTACATTTTCTTTTCTGCGTTTCATTTTCTTCATGCCAAGCCACTCAATCACTAATCTAGAAATGAAAATAAGTAGGTTTAGCTTTCCAATTGACTTGATGCCCACTAGTGATATGCATTATATTCATGGAAGCTTTTTATAGCTAAGGCTTTGCTCCTTTTGACTAAAAGTGTTTTATGTCCTGATTCCAAATTAGTAGAATCTCTATCTTTACTTTTCCGAACTGAATGTATTTTCCCAACTTTGATTTGTCATTTCTTGCTGCTACAACCCTTTGAAAGACTTCAGCCCTCATGCAAACTTTCTGCAAAACTTTCGAGAGGTTTGTTTCTGGTACTGGGATAGTATCAAAATCCAGCTGCTTGTCTTTTTATCAATTGTTATAGAGAGAAATTTCTTTGGAAATAATTAGATGATCAGTGAAATGAAATTAGGATGTAGAAAACATCTGACAATTGTATGGATAGCCTTGACAGTAACACTGAAGTTGTGATTATGATCGTTAGCCACCATAGAAAGTACCTTTAAAGCAGAAATAAAAGGCAAAGAAACTCATTGTTTGATTCTCATCTGTTAAAAAGTGGAATAGGATAGAGAATGCCTCTGAGC
>CANYLF016005200.1:0-12884 GCA_948193215.1 Bocquillonia castaneifolia
TAAACTAAACACCATTACCCCAAGTTTTTTAATAAGGTTAACACTTAAACCTATCCACCTAAGCTAAAACACCATTACCCGATTATTTTAATAAGGTTAACACTTAAACCTACCACCTAGGCTAAAACACTCATCAAAGCTCATTACCATTGTTCATCGTCATACACAATCTTCATATATAACACTTTGAATACCATAAGAATTCCATCATTATGACTCACATTTCACCAAACCTATCCATCACTTCTTCATCACCACCGTGCACTACTCATTATCACTCATAATGCACTCCAAAACTTCATCAATATCCTTTGATCATCTTCATCAACTGTTCTTATGCATTTAATATGCATCCATCACCTATAAAGCACTTAGCAAACATATTAGCACTAGGACAATGTTTTGCATTATCAAAATCACTAATGGATCCTTGGGGTCAATAATGGTCAATATCTAGAATGGTGTCAAAGTGTCGGCCGGTTGTTTGCCAATGAGCCGTCCGAACCATCAATATAGGCCCAAGCCCAAGTATACAAAATTCATTTGGTACCATAGTCAATCAACCAATCTAAGAAATAGATCATTTGATCGGTTTATGAAAGAACTAGAGGAAGGCTTATGAAGAGCAGATCGGTGCTGTAATTAGGGGACCGAAACTTCAAATGCTTATACCGACCTGTTTATTACAAATTTTACTAAATAAAATATACACAATAATAAACAGAGACTTAACGAAGCTACAGTGATCCTAAAATAGCTAAGGAGATGGGTTTTAGGTGGTTTTCAAGGCTTGTGAATCAAAAACACATTTTGATTCATAACTTAAGTTATGTGGTTCCAAACTTCAGTCTGCTTTTCCAGCAGAATCTCTTCCTCACTAGGATAATATTAACATAAACAGAAAGTAAAATGGGATGAGTTCAGAAAATAATGAAAGTTATAGCAACATAAATGTAAAAAAAAAGAGCATGAAAGAAATGTGTATTCTGATGGATGAATGTTTTGTGGATGGTAGGTTACCCTCAGAGTTTATGATGATTACCGCTTATGGTAGAAATAAGCCTCAGAATCAAATCGTTTTCTCATTTGAAAAATTAAGATCGAACTTCTATATTTTTTCTCTATTTTCTTTGTAAAACTCAAACCTTACTCTAATGTTGCCGTCCCAAACTAGGTTGCAGACTTACATATTTATAGTGGAGAAAATATGTATGCCTGTTACTTCTATGGTTTCTATTGAGTAGGGCGACGCCGCTTGTCTATTAACCTCTCTGGACATGCAACCTGTCACAAATCAAATGATTTTGATAGAAGAGTAGATCGGTCTTTGAGGAAAAATCGTAAAAATATTATAAAAGAACAGTTCGGTTCTTTTCCTATTTAAGGATGGGCTTTGACCCATCTGGACCGAAAGTTTGTTCAAAGTACCGATCAGTTCATTGCAAAGGATTAATCGACACTTCGTTATGGCCTTATGACTAGATTTGATTCTTTAGCTCATTCCTAAAAGAAATAGGCACATTAGAGTGGTTCATTATGAACCGTATTCATCATCGGGCTCCCGAATAGCTTTCACAATGCTGTATCCAAAAATTAGGTGTCTACGCTTAAATAGCCCTAAGAATTGT
Organism: Bocquillonia castaneifolia; assembly: GCA_948193215.1. Classification (NCBI taxonomy): domain Eukaryota; kingdom Viridiplantae; phylum Streptophyta; class Magnoliopsida; order Malpighiales; family Euphorbiaceae; genus Bocquillonia; species Bocquillonia castaneifolia. Next base: position 1,629 of record CANYLF016005200.1, read on the forward strand.
TGAATGTTTTGGTAGAGTTTTCCCTCTAGATGATCACGAAAAGTCACATTCAATTAAAAGAAACAAGAAAAGAACCTTTTCTTGCTAGAGATTTAAGCAGAAAAAGGGGGCTTGGAAGTGAATCTCAAAGACAAAAATTCGTATCTTGGGATCGATCCGGTATGTTGTGAAGTGAATGTACGTGCCTATTTATAAATAAAGGTACTAGATAATTGAGTGGCAGGCACTCAATGTTCAAATTAAAAGAGCTTTTATCGCCCTTTTGAATTCAATTGATGGTTAATCAGATTATGATAATGATCAAATGAACTTAGCTCTAATTTTGGACTATAGGAAGGTCAAAACTTCTTTCTAATTTGATTACGTGAGCTGTAACTTAGTTACAGATGAAGAATCTTTGTTTTAAAATTTGAAAAATGGCCAAAGATCATGTTTTTGAATGGAAATGGAAGAAGTTGGTCAACTATGGGTGATATCTAGTGATTCCAAATGTTTTCTAGTTCAAAAATTGAATTGCATAAGTCAAATACGTGTCAAATTCGAATTTCAAATCATTTTTTACTATTTTGGGGGTGCAATTGCATTCAAAGACCCAATGGTGCATTCGGGGCTCAACGCCAGTGCCCCACTAGCGTTTGAAGCTTGCACTGACGTCCAAAATGTTTTGGCCTTTTTAAGACCCAAAAACAGATGAATCAGGAAAAGTGTATTAGAGACAAAATGTTCAGAATATCCCAAAATAGTTGTGTTTCAGGTTTTAGGTCATTTCGATAATTGTATGAAAGGTTGTGATGAAAACCATCTAGGATTTTCACTGTTAGGGTTTAAACAAGCTTTTTTTTTTGACTCAAAACACACTTTTCAACCTTCAAACAATTTTGAAAACATTTATGTGATCAATTAGGGGCTCTAACCACTCGATTCATGCTTATTTAAGCATGAGTAATCATCATTAGGCCTTCAAGCCGCTTCTGCATATATGTATCCAAAAATTAGGTGTTAACAATATTATTTTCTTTCACTTTAATATTTCTCTTCTATGATATATATAATTGACTTATATGTTAAATTGAGTAATTTTATGATTGAAGTGAATGAAGTTGTTTGACTTAAAAATGTCACATGTCACGTGTGCAAGTATCACATGATGTTATTCTCAAGTTCGATCAAATTAATAAAATTTCAAAAGATAAGGTTAAAATTTTGAATTTATTGACAATTTTGGCTAACATAGTTTAGACACATCATTATAGTATATGAAACATAAATAGTAAGAAATAATACGTAATCTAAACAGTATATGACACATTATCAAAAGCACACATTATTTTTAAGTTGATTAAAATTGACGTAAAAAGTAAAGATTCTAGAAAACACTGACAAACTTTAAAGATGCAGTTAAAACTATAAATTTACTCAAAGTTCTAGTTAAAATAAACTATTTTCCCAAAATCAAATACTAGAAATGAAGAAAATAAGATAACTTAAAAATTTGAAATCCAAAAATGATAATTTATGAAATTGTCACTATGATGATGTTATGAACTTCTTTCATAACTCACATGGTTGCTTATCCATACAATTCATATCGTTCTACCTGGGGTAGATAAAATTCATCTTTGAATTTTCATCATTTAAAAAAGACCTTATGATAAAAAAAAAATCCAAACATTTTCATCTGCAAACCTTTTAGTTTTTATAAAAAAAAAATCTCTACCTTAATATCTTGTTGCAATTCTATCAAAATTGCTTAAATTGGTATAAAAATAATATGCAATTGATAATCTAATTACAAAAAATGTAGTCTTATTAGATAAAATAAATTATCATTAAACACTACCCATTAACTACTTAAAGCAATTAGTTTACTAATTGCATATAATTTTGAATCGATTTGAACAAATGAAACATGTAAATGTTGAGATTTTTTTTTTGGTTAAAATTAAAAGGTTTAGTTGTAATTGCAATTAAACGAAAAGATTTGAATTTTTTTACCTTTAAAAAATAATTTGTAAAAAGAATTAGATCTTGATATTAAACAATTATAGTACGAATATAACAAGACAACTTCAAATGATAAAAAATCATATTAATCTTCTTAATGGCATAATCTTTATATAATTTTTATTATTATATTATTGAAACCAATTTGTTGTAAATTTAAGTATAGGATTCAACAAGATTTTAATTTCAGTAAAAGTATAGGACTTTGAAAGTTTTTTTATTCTTTTTAAGGTAAATCAAGTGAAAGGAAAATCCAAAATTTTTCATTGCTATACATCAGAGAGGAACCAGAAATGAGGATTAGGTTAAGAGATGGGGAAGGAAAGGGGGTTGATGGTATAATAAGTTTAGAGATGGTTCTTATAGTTTGACAAGTGGTGTGATAACTAATAAGTTTAGAGGTGTTGCCTATAATTTGACAAGTGATGTGAGAACTAATAGATAGTAATTGTTATATATATTATTAACGTGATAAACATGTATAGTAGTAAGGGTTATATATAGTACAAAGGATAGATTTAGTTAGTAATGAATACAAATTTGAATAGAAGATAACTATACTCTTAACACCTCCTTGCAAGCCAATGCATGCAAGGAACAAGACGCGGATAGGAGACAAGATGTTGGAAGGGACAAGTAGGCAGCGACTTAGTAAAAACATCACCAATTTGATCTTGGGTTGAGAGAAAACCGATTCAAAGATTACTCGAAAGCAACTTGTTCCTGAACTGTAAGAATGCCGAAAAACTTCTAGATGTGTTTTCAGGAAAAGATTTTACAAAGTTTTAAATTTGATTTGAAAGTTTTGATTGTTCTTAAAGTAGTTTTGATTGATTCTAAAATGATTTTGAACTTAACGAGTTTTCAGGCAAAATTCTAATGTTCTATACCTTGATTCGGAGTTTAGGCTTCAATCTAATAAGGTTTACAACTTAGAAACGGGTTAAAGCATCATGAAACGGGCTCGAACTGTCATGAAATGGACTGGACCAAACTAGAATAAGGCTTGCTCCTCATGGATGGTAGGTTGCCCTCAGATTTTGTAATTATTACCACTTTTCATAGAAATAAGCTTTAGAATCAAATAGTTTTCTTCGTTTGAAAACTGAGAAAATCTCTCTGTTTGAAATTTGCTATAGTTTCTGTATAGCAGATGTGCCCATCTTTTTTGCCTCCCTAAACAAGTTGTAAACTCATTTATTTATAGGAGGAAAAGCATGGGTCTTCAACTTGCCAAATTGCTTCTGTGATTTCTAAAAAATAGGTTGACTATAGAGGTCTGTCAACCTCTCTGAACATGCAACCTATCCCAATCAAGTCATTTTGAGCGAATATCTGATCGATTCTTTGATGAACAACCGGAAGAATGTTCACCAAAGAAGCATTCGATCCTTTGTTTACTAAAAATGAGCTTTGACCAATTTGGGCCCAAGTTGGTTGTCAAAGGACTGATTAGTTCATCAAAGAACCGATCGAGTCTTTAATGGGCCAGTTAAAACATTTTAAAACATTTTGATTCTTTGGCTCACTCTTAAGAGAAATTAGCATATTAGAGTGGTCCATTTTGGACCGTATTCATCATCGGGCCCCCGAACCACTTCCACAAACCTGCATCCAAAAATCAGGTGTCTATAGTTGCCCCTACTTTATTGGAGTTTAGTAATGTCAGCCTATTAAATGAATAAACAAATGACAAAGCATATAAACATAAATACAAAAATAATCAAGGATACAGAAAAGGATATAGCTCGGACGGTCGATAGTTGTCACCGTAGATAGCCGTCACCATCGATAGTCATCTCCATAGAAAGATAATTGTCTCTATCGATAGCCGTCTCCGTAGTAAGATAGTCGACTCTGTGGATAGTCATTTTCGTGAATCATAGCCACCATCGAATTAATTTCTATAGCCGTCTCCAGATTCTGGATTTATGTGGTTAGATCGCCATTCCTGGATTCTGATTCTGAATTGGATCATTATCCCTAGATTAACATTCTGAATTGGATCACCATCCCCGGAATTGAATTTTCTTAATAGGATTACCGTCCACGGGTTCTGATTCTGAATTGGTTTGCCATCCCCGGGTTCTGATTCTCAGTTGGGTCGCCATCACCGAATTTCAATTTTTCTGAATTTGATCACCATCCCCGAATTCTGAATTTTCTGAATTAGATCGTCATCCCCGAGTTCTAATTCTGAATTGGATCGCCGTCCCCAGATTTGAATTTTTCTGAATTACATCTCCGTCCCCGAATTCTGAATTTGATCACAGTCCCTAGGTTCTAATTCTAAATTGGATTGCCTTCCTAGATTTGAATTTTTCTGAGTTGGATCGCCGTCCCCAGATTCTGAATTTTCTAAATTGGATCCCCATCCCTAGGTTCTAATTCTGAATTGGATCATCCTCCCCGGATTCTGAATTTTCTGAATTAGATCACCATCCTCATGTTCTAATTCTAAATTGGATGCCTTCCCCGGATATAATTTTTCTAAATTGGATCATTATCCCCGGGATCTAATTCTGAATTTGATCGCAGTCCTCAGATTTAAATTTTTCTTAATTGGATCGTTGTACCCTGGATTCTGACTTTTCTGAATTGGATCGCCATCCTCAGGTTCTTATCTTAAATTGGATTGCCATCCCCAGATTTTGATTCGAAATTGGATTACCATCCCCGGATTCTGAATTTTCTGAACTAGATCATCGTTCCCGGATTTGAATTTTTCTGAATTGGATCGACATCCCTGGATTCTGAATTTTTTGAATTGGATTACCATCCCCAGTTTTTAATTCTGAATTGGATCATCGTCCCTAGATTTGAATTTTGATGAATTGGATCGCAGTCCTCAGATTTGAATTTTTCTTAATTCGATCGTCATCCTCGAATTCTGATTTTTCTGAATTGGATCGCCGTCCCCGGATCTGAATTTTTTGAATTAGATTGTCGTCCCTGAGTTCTAATTTTTAATTTGATCACCGTCCCCGGATTTGAATTTTTCTAAATTAGATCGCGGTCCCTGAGTTCTAATTTTGAATAGGATCCCTACTGCCGGATTTGAATTTTTGTGAATTAGATCGCCGTCCCCGAATTCTGAATCTTCTGAATTGGATCGCCATCCTTGGACTTGAATTTTTTTGAATTGGATCACCATCCCTAGATTTTGACTCAGAATTTGCTATTAGCTCATTTGGTATTCTTCTAATAATTCTTGCATTCTCTGAGCCTTGAAAAATTCTTGTTATGGTTCTGTTCTATTTTGAAAACTTATCTGGCAACTATAGATTTTTTTGAAATACTTGGAGTCTCCAATATGGGTAATCTAACTTCTGAACTTGATTGTAACACTTTTTGGCTTGATTTTTGACCTATTTGTCTTAAATCTTTAAAATGTTGGACTAAATCGCAGGATTTGAAAATGTCTGACTCAGATTATATAGATGAGGATTACCATACTTGGCTTGATATGCAGGCTGAGCTTCCTGAAGATGGAGGAAGAGGTGCAAAGTTGTTTGATGCTAGCAACAGAAAGAATGCAAAGAGAACTAGAGATGATGAAAGAATGAAACTGGATACTAGTATTGACAACATCAAATGGAGCAAGAAAAACAAGAATTAGGTCTCATAACCATTTATTTTATTCATGCAATGTTTTAACTTTTTAGTTATGCAGACATAAGATCAGATACTATAAGTAGGTTTGACAATTTTCTATTGCAAATATTTATTTTATTAATATTAGCACAATAAATGTACTTTAGCTTTTACGTTTGATATTACTGCTACCTCACTTTCTTCTCTCATTATTATTAGCCTTTATTTTTGCCTAGATAGCCTCTTTCTGAGGTTTTTACCCTAGCAGGCTTGCCCTAATTTTTGCCTAAAATGCCTTTTTTTTTAAGGTTTTCACTTTAGCGAGCTCCCTTATTTTTGCATGAGCCGCCCAAAATAGGTTTTTAACTCATCAAAATTTATTATTTTTATACATTTTTCTAAAGGTAGTATTTCTTGAGACGATCCAGGTTAATGGGTTCTCTAAATTTGTTCCCTTCCATATCCGAAATCTTCATAGCTCTTTTAAGAAGAACCTTATTAACCTAATATGGGCCTTCCCAATCAGGCTTGAACTTCCTTATAGGATCGAATGGAATAGGCATGGCCTATTTCAGCACCCAACCTCCTTCCTTAATCGGTTTGACTCTGACTCCTTTGTTAAAAGCTCTAACTATCCTCTGCTAATACATTTGAGTGTGATGGAGGGCATCTTGCATCTTTCCTCTAAGGACAATAGGTGTTTGTATATTGCTTCAGCCCATTATGCATCAGGAATTTCTGCTTCAAATACAACTCTTAGTGACTGAATCTAGGCTTCAATCGACATTACTGCTTCACCTTCGAACACCAAGGAGTAGGGAGTTTCCCCCATTGCACTTCTCATAGTTGTATTGTAGCCCATGAGTGCATATGGTAGTTTATCTACCCAATCCTTATATGTCTTCACCATCTTAGCTAGAATCATCTTGATTTTTTTGTTGACTGCTTCCACTACACTATTAGCTTAGGGTCTATAGGGAGAGGATTTGTGATGCTCGATCCCTTTTTCTTCTAATAGGTCCACCGTCTTTCCTTGGAATTACACATCATTATCTGAGATGAAGCCAAGCCTGTTAATGAGTTTCTTGTCAATGAAGTCAGCCATACTCTTTGCCTAACAATTGGGAGTGAGAATGCTTCCATGCATCGGGAGAAGTACTCAATGGCCACTATGATGTACTTGTGTCCATTAGAAGTTGTCGGCCTTATCTCTCCAATGATATCTATCTCCCAAGCTGAGAATGGCTAAGGAGATGCCAAATTATAGAGTTCTATTGGTGGCAGGTGGATTTGATGTCAAATTATTATCCAGAATCTAAGAAAATGGAATCCATTTGGAAACAGAAGTCCAAAGTTTAGTGGACTCAGAAGGGTGACCGTAATACTAAATATTTCCATATTGTAGCATCCATTCATCATAAGAATACTTTATTCTTTCAGTGTTAGATGGTGCTCATTTCTTATCAGGATCCTGATGATATCTGTTTGGTCACAAAGGCATACTATAGAAATCTTTTCTCTGCAGACAGAGTGGCTCCATTTTCTATTACCAATCTTCCATTTTAGTCTCTATCTTTGGAAGATTTAGTTGAATTAGTTTGGCCATTTTTAGAGGATGAGGTTCATTATGCTTTGTCTTCTTGCATTGCATCCAAAGCATCGAGGCCAGACAGATTAAATTTTTTCTTCTATAGGCAAGCTTGGGGAATTTTGAAACATGATATTATGGATCTTTTTAATCAGCTTCATTCTACTAATTTGATACCTGTAAACCTCACCTCTTCATTTATGGTTCTTATACCAAAAGTTGTAGGTGCTTCTCACTTGAAGGATTTTCGTCCTATCAGTCTTGTGCATGACATTTGTAAGTTGATTTCAAAGGTTCTTATTAATAGATTATCCCCTTTTTTTTGCCTAAATTAATTTCAAACTCCCAGCATGTTTTTATAAGGGGAGGTAGCATACATGATTGTTCATTTTTGGCACATGAATTAATTCATTTAGCTAAGGTTAAAAGGCAGCCCTATTGTTTTTGAAATTAATTAGATTTTTAAAAAGCTTTTGATAGTATCTCATGGCCGTACCTTCTTGCTACTTTAGAGAGAATGAACTTCAATCAGAATTGGATATCTTGGATTTCTAATTTGCTTCACTCTTCCAAGATTTCCATGTTAATTAATGGTTCGCCATCTCCTCCATTTGCTATGAAAAAAGGAGTGAGATAGGGTGATCCTTTATCCCCGTTTGTTTGTATTGGCAATAGAAGGTCTTCGGAGCTTGTTGTTAAAGGCTGCTTCTTTGAATTTGATTGACAGTTTGGAGATTAACAATATAGCCGAACCATTTAATCTTTTACAGTTTGCAGAAGATACCCTTCTTTTTGTGCCTTTGAGAAGCCAAAAGTGGTGAATTTGTTAAGAATCCTTCAGTGTTATGAAGTTGTTTCAGGTTTGAAAATAAACTATAGTAAGAGCTCAATTTTTATGGTCAATCTAAGTCATAATGATCTTTGCTGGGTTTCCACTAAGTTCAATTGTAAAGTGAAGCATTTGCCGGAGAAGTATCTTGGTCTTCCTTTGACTACAAAAGCTTATTCTTCAAAGTTGTGGGATCATATAGCCTCTAATTTTCACAAGAAGTTGGCAATGGGAAAGGCAATCTTCCGTCACATGCAAGTAGACTTATTCTTATAAAATCTATCCTTAGAAGTTTGCCAGTTTTTTTCATGTCTGTATAGGCTATGCTTTTGTCTATGCAAAAAAAAAAAAATAGAGAGTTTAATGATACAATTTTTATGGAGAGCGGATGCATCATCAAGGGGTTTATGTAATATTTCATGGCATGAGATTTGTAAGAGGAAGGATGATAATGGTCTGGGTTTATTTTATGTATCTCTAATGCTTACCCATTAAATTAAAAGGGTGAAAAAAACAATCAACTCCTAAAATCAAGTAAACATACCATTTTTTTTAAATCAAACTTATCATTAATAATTCCTAATTTATAGGAAAGGTCAAAATGGTGACGTTGGTTTAAAAAAAAGAATTAAGTAGACATTGTTTCTTTTAATAATATAAAGAGAAAACATTTGATCATTAATAGTTCTTAAATATATTTGAGATATTTATGTCAAATATGTAAAAATTAGCTAACTCATTATTAAATAATATATCATATTATTTAGAATACTACAATAATTAAAATTCTGTTAGTGTGTGTGTATGTGTGTTTGTGTGGGGTCCCTTAGTTTCTCAGGGTCTTGGGCTTACGCCTTAGTGGCCTATGCCTTGTGCCGCCACAGTACATGTCATTAGTTGCACATGACACATCATCGATGGCAGATGACACATCATTAGTGGCCCACATAATTTTCAAGTTGGCTAAATTTGGCACATAATGAAAAGATGTTGGGTCAAATTGTCAAAATTTAAAGAATTTGCTAAAATTATCAATTCGCTGAAAGTTGTGCCTAAACAATATAGTTTTCCCATAAATTTATTTATAAATTATTTTAAAGGCTTTAAATGTTCCTTGTGAAGAAATTTTGGGGGTTTTTTTTAAAAAAAAAAAACTTTCATAGGTTACCACGTGATCAATGAAACAAACAATGTTAGACCATCTTATATATATATATATATATATATATTAGACCATTAGAGTTAGGGTTGTGCAAAAACCGAACCGAAACCGGTCAATTTCAGTCCGGTTCGGTTCTAATTTTTAAAATTTTTTGAAATCTCGATTTGATTCGGTTTAGGATTTTTGAGTAAAAAATCGAACTGAAAAATTAACCGAAATATAGTGTAAAAATCAAACCGAACCCCTATTTCTATCAAAATCGAATCGAACCAATTTTATTCGATCTTGCTCCTATATACTTCGATTCGATTCAGTCGGTTTCAAGTTTCAGAAAAAAAAATACCGGTTCGGTTTGTAACCAATGCACACCCCTAATTAGAGTTCATGAAGTGTACAATGTTAGACCATTAGAGTTCATGAAGTGCTTAGATATTTCATGAAGTGTTTAGATATCTTACACTTTATAATGTTAAAAGCCTATTTGAGCTATAAAAAAAACATTAATATGGCTTAGGTGTTTTATGTGAAATATTTAAAGGATTTGGTTTCCTTTTACCCTTAATTTAACAAAATGTTTTTGAATAGAACTACTTTAACAAATCGTGTAATATTCTCTTCATTCCAGTTAAGTATGTAAAATTGTCAGCAGCGAATGGCAAAGCCTTTTTATTTTTAAGGAGAAGTCTCGAGTTCAATCCTCACCTTCATTGAAAGAGGGTAAAGGGCTCAAATGTTACAACTAGATGTCAATTCCTTCATAATGGATTCATTTGAGTTTAAAAAGTCTAGGATATCACTAAGACAATAAGTATTAAAAAAACTATGTAAAATTGCAATTTCAGATGTCTTAAATTATTACCTAAATTTTTTTTTTATCTCTATTCATTTAATTAAGTATAAAATAATACTCATTTTCTATTTTTAATAATTACCAATGATATAATTTTGTTTAATTTTTTTAAAAATCTAATTAAATAAAGGTACACTTAAAAAATTAAGTGAAATTTAATGCCCAATTAATATTTTTTTGTTTAATATTTTTTTCTGTAAGAGGGATGGACTATGATTCATCGATTTTGCTTTCAACAATTTGTTAGTACACATTCAAATAGGGGCGAGCAAAATCAAATCAAATAAAATAAGACAAACCGAATGAAACCAATAAATTTGATTTAATTTGGTATGCAATTTTAAAATTTAAAGCATGTCTTGCTTTGGTTCGATTTTAAAATTAAACTATTTCAGTTCAATGTCCAAACTAAAGTTAAAGAATGAAAATGTCAAACTGAATTGTCGACTTGATTTAATTCAATTTGAGTTTTTAAAACTGAATTAGAATTTTGTTCAATTTTATTTTAAAAATGAATAATATTTGTCAAAACCCATATCCAAGTCTCTGTACTTTTATTTTTTTGATCTTGGGTCCCTATATTTTTATTTATAAAAATCAAGTCCCTGCATTTATATTTTCATCAACATTGAGTCTTTTGGTTAGCTGATTTTAACAGTTGTTATAACCAAATGACTTAATTTTGATAAAAGTAAAAGTAAAAGGACTTAATTTCGATGAAAGTAAGAGTAGATGGACTCAATTTTGATTAATTTGAATATTTATTTTATATGAAAATTTATATATATATATATATATGTATATATATATATATATATAACTTTTGGTTCGGGTTGGTTTGACAAATCATAAAACTAAACTAAAAAACATAAAATTTACACTTTTAAATAGAACCAAATTATTTTATACTAAAAGCGATCGGATCAAACTGAAAAGATTTTTAGATATATATCAGTTTTACTCGATTTAAAAAATATTTTTTAATTTTGATTTAGAGAGGTAGAAAATTTATTATTTTTTAAATCATACAAAACTATATATATCTAAATATCTTTTCAGTTTGATCTGATTCAATTTTTAGCTAAATCAATTTGGTTCAATTTAAAAAAGTGTAAGTTTTTTGTTTTTGTTTTTGATTTTTTGAGTTGTACCGATTAAAAAGTTGAAATTATATAATGCTCAAAAAAAGTTGAAATTATATGTATATAAATTGCAAAATAATAGTGAAA
>CANYLF016006449.1:0-14700 GCA_948193215.1 Bocquillonia castaneifolia
CTTAAGGGGAAATTATATTATTTTGTCATAAATATTAATATCTGTGGTTTTTAATTTTAGTCACATATTTAAATGTTAGCAATTTAATTAATATCTTTTCATTTTGAGTCAATCTTAGTTAAAATTGACACAAAATGACAAGATATGATCAAACTAACAAAATTAAAAAAAATGACTAAATTTGAAAAAAAAGGCCGAAAGTTATGGCTTAATATTATTATTTTATTTAAATCTAAATTCTAATCTTAAATTTAATTTTTTTATGAAAAATTACTAATTAAATTGTTATATTCAAGTTCAGCAAGTAAATTTGCTCTATAAAACATTTGGTCTATCTCTTAAAATATAGTTTTAAATAACTATATTTTTAATTTTTTTTCACATATAATGTACAGTATATTAAAATAGGGGCCTTCCTTATTGTGGGGCCTTAGGCAATTACCTAGGTCGCCTAACCTACTGAGCCACCCTTGCCATCAAATATGATAGAATTTACAAATGAAATTATAATTATAAGGAATGGAATTTTTATTATAGCAAAAATACACTCAAATTTCATATTTTTAATTAGCATATCAAATATAAAATTCACTTGAAATGAAATTTATATTAATCCATTTATTAGAACTGTACCAAATAAAACCTCATAATAAAAAAAAGAACACAGATATGATCCTAGAATAAGACAAAACATGCTTTTTCTTCTTTCTTCTTTTTTTTTTCCATTTTGTACCTTACAAGTCACTCTTTACCTTGTAAATTTTGATACCTTCTATTACTTGATCATTTTATGAATGTTAATCTAAAGAAAGATAGAGTAAAATAAAAACATAGAATTTCTCAATATATTTCCAAGCTCGTTGGATCTGTTGCTGAACATACAGAATCCAAAAAAAAAGAAAAAGCCTAGCATTTGTTGGCTAATGGAAACTAATACTCTTTGGCCCAAACAAGAACTTGGTAACAGGCCTAATAGACACCATGGAGAAGTCAGTTGAGATTTGCTCAAACACTCCGGTCATTACATCCAACAGTTGGAGTATTGCACTAACGGTAGCGGTAGTATTAGTGTAATTTATATTTTAGTTATTTGCATGAAAGTGAAAAAGTAATGTTGATCTAATCTTTGGGTGTAACACGGCTAGTGTAGGGAAGAAAAATTCTTTTTAGTGTTAAAATTGTATGCCATCACTGTATTAGATTCCTATGTGTGATTGGGGTTTTGAACCCACAAAAAAGGTCAAATGATCATCAGGATAAAGGCCATCATTGAAGTTTTTAAGTTTGAACCCACAGTGCTAAATAATAGATAGGATATTGATTAACGTCCCAGTTTGGGACATCCCAATAGGGGTAAAAGTGTCATCCAGTTTAAGTCTGTTTGATTTTTTAATGCATTTTAATTAATTTAAAATTAATAACACATACATTTTAAATTCTGTAGTTACATAAATACCCTTATTGGGACATCCCAATTTGGGATGTTAACATTTATTGTAATAGATAAAGGCCATTCATTATATATTCCTTTCTTTTGATGGTTTTATGTTGGTCAGTAATGGGACAGCATATTGGCCAATGACAACATGAACGATTGATACTTTTAATGTTTTGCACAAAGATCCTAGTTGTGATTTGACTTTAAGTTTATTTCTTCCAAAGGCTAATAATACTCAACAGGACTAATTAAAATAAATATATCTTTGATTTGAAGGAAATGGGAAGCAATTTCCTTCCTTTAGTTGCCATTTTCTTCATGCACCCCAGTTAAAGCTTGCTGCAATTTCAAGCCAACAGTTAAAAGCGGGATTTTCTTGCATGGATCATAGTCCACGGAACATAACAAGAATGACGCGTATAAAAAATTTCCCGAGAAAACATTTAATCACCTGAAAGATTGATAAAGTGTACTGCACATCACTTGCTGAAATTTGGTGGTGAAGAACAATCCTAATGCTGAAACAAATGATGGAAGAAAACAAACATGTTAGCTCTGCTGTTTTGTTGACCATTAATGTAATGATGCATTAGCTTGAGATAACACTCAGATTTAAACAGACCTGAATGGACCTTCTATCATCACAAGCACACCGTGTTTCTCTAAGTATTTGCATAACTTTTCTGCTGTAAATTTCGAGCCTTCTACTATGTCCACATATATCTAGTCAACCAAAATAAAAGGTACTGATCATTGTCACAGTTCAAAATGGCAGTCATAGGAAATTTTCAATCCTGAGGCATTAGAGCTACAATGGGTATAATTTAAGCTTTAGCAATACTTGTTTACTTACAATATTGGTTTCTACAGCATCAGCATCCACTGTTAGTCCTTTTATCTGACTCAGTCCCTCTGAAAAATAAAATCCATAAAATTAGATAAATCCTTTGCAGGAGAAATTAGAACATAAAAGCAAGCACATTGATACTAACCTGCCAGTGTCTTGGCTTTCTTGTGATCATCCTCAAGCTTTGCAGCATTTTCTTGCACAGCGACTAAAGCAGCAGCGCAAAGGATACCAATCTGTCTCATCCCTCCTCCTAATGTTTTCCTCAGGACTCTAGCCTAAAACAGCAATAAGATTTTAAAACAATTTTTTTCACACATAAAAAAGGCAGGCATTTTCTTCAAAGATGATTTTAGTTACCTTGGCAATAAAGCTTTTCGAACCAACAATAACTGATCCAACTGGTGCCCCCAAACCTTTTGATAGGCATACCTGCAGGTTCACAAACAAGATATATACATCAGGCAGGGAGGGTATCCTAACAAACTAAACAGGAGAAAAGCAGTCATTTTTCGTACCGAAACTGAGTCGGCAGCTTGAACAAGCCTATTCACTGGAACTCCAAGCGCCTGAGAGGCAATCTTATAAGGTCAGAAGCTAAATTGGTACTCAAATATGCTTTAAAGATTAGACTATAGATTAATTCTGTAGCAAATTCAAGTGTCTGCCATGGCTGATATAACTTCCAAGTATGCAGGCTGCTCTATTTATTTGCATTATCACATTACATTTGACATTGCAGCACTTGACATAACTGCAGATATGACATTGCAGACTAAACACATTGAAAAAATTTCACTCACAACTGCTGCATTGAAAATGCGAGCACCATCAATGTGAAGCTTCAAACCGTGCTTCTTTGCTAATTCTCCAACTCTCTCTGTATATTCTACAGACAGACATCTACCGCCGCAGCTGCATTGATAAGAAAAGGCAAATCATGATATATAACATGAAAAAGAACAGAGCAAGCTGCAGCCTAAATCGAAAAGGAAGATACAAAATCAGCCAATGCAAAAACAATCCAACATAATTAAGCTAATAATGCTTACTTGGCTTGTGAATTCTCCAAACAAATAAGCCTAGTGGTTGGATAAACAAGCTCCCCTCTTGGATCTCTAATTGCAGCTTCAATCAAATCAATATCCATAGTACCATCCTTGTTATTTTTCACTGTCCTTGGATGCACACCTCCAAGGGTTGAAATCCCTCCATTCTCATAAATGTGAATATGAGAATTGTCTCCAAGAATCACTTCACTTCCTCTAACATTACAGTGCACAAGCACACTGATAAGATTTCCCATGGTGCCTGATGGAACATAGAGAGCTGCTTCTTTGCCCATAATTTTAGCCATTTCAGACTCTAACCGAAAGGCGGTAGGATCATAACCAAGAACATCATCATCAACCTCAGCATTTGCCATTGCTGCTCTCATTGCTTCGGTCGGTTTTGTGACAGTGTCCGACCGGAGATCAACAGTTCTTGTTACCATTTTTGCTGAAATCAGTCCACAATTACTATTAGCAAAAGCAAACCCCTTCATAATTTCCCATCAAAATGCATGTCCAAAATGTGAAATGATTACATAAAATAGACCACCCTAATTGACTGACGCCTATAGTATCGTATTTCCACACAAATGATTATGACAATTTTTTTTAATCCAACTGCAACGTTAATTATTTGGACCCAATTTTTCTTTCAATTTGATGAGAAACTAATGAAACTATTTATGTTACTTTCAACTAAAATCTGATTTTCTGGTCAAAGAAAAGAGCTTTCTTCAAATAAAAATCTCACCCAATTTAATTACCAAATTATAATTGCATGATAAGTACTTGTTGAACTGGTCTAAAGGGAATTGAACAAATTTTAGCTCAACTAACTAAAAGTGCACGAGTGAAACAGGGAGACATGGTCATACCTTAAGCCTAAAAATTTCCACACCTTTCAGATTAATTTCAATAATAATTACTCTGTTGAAATGAAAACTAGCTTCCTTCTGCTCTGCAAACCTGAAAATTTCAACAAAATTACTACAACATAAAACCACAATTATATCAACAAACACGACAAAAACTGAAAAAAAAAATCAAAATGAATGAACATATTATATATACAGAACAGAATTGGCTTAAAATAAAATGGGTTCAAAGAAAAATTTTCACCCAACAAGATTCAACCTTCAATAATTTCTTTACCAAAAACAGAGAAATTTAATTGTGTAAATATAAAATCAGTTGCAATTCAGAAAGAAATGAACATGTATGAATGAGTGGATAATTATGAAATTCTCAAATATAAAAGAAATTTTCAAAATTCCTGAACAAGAATCCATACAGCTCAAACACAAAAAGACATGCATAAACAAAGTGTTGTACGCAAGAAAGGTAGTCCACATGGTTTACTGAAAAACTCATGGCCATGCATTAAACAACAAAAGCCCATATATAAAGCTAATATAGAAAAAACAAATCACAAGAAAAACCCGTGACAGTCACTTGTAACAACTGCTACCAGTTATCTTCACCCTCTGGAACAGACTGAAAGTGTTAAAACAAGCTATAATGTAATCAGTATAAATATTAGTACTAGTACTATTATTTACGTTGTAACTTGCGTCTCTGTGTTTCCTTATCTGTTTTTTGGTGTTTCTTATTCTGTGTTAAGAGAAGGGTTTTATAATTATTGAAGGTATTAAATGCAGGTATAGTGTTACGTGGCCAATGTTTGAGGAGATAGTTGACGATAGAATTTTGAGTCCTTTGAATTTTTGGCGGCTGAATTTAGATTTCTATTAGGAGATGAAAACTTGCTTTTGTCTTTCCATTTCTTTTGGAAGATTTTATTTTTGATGGGATTTTTCTGCATATGGAGGAGAAGTTGAATCCGTTCTCCTTTCTCTAATTGAATTTAATTAATTACTTGAGTTGACGCCATTTGAATACATTGAACCAGTAGCAAAACATATTACTTCTGATTTAATGCAAATAATAATAATTGTAATGCATCTATAATAAGTTCAAATTAATTTTTATGGTTATTATAATATGTAGTACATTATTGCTTACATTAGTTATGTCCCCATAATAAATTCTTCCTGGTTCATTTTTTAATAAAATTTACATTTATCAAAAAAAAATAGTTTAATTCAGAGATGACTAAATTTATGTAAATTTAATAATTATAGCAAGTTTGAGGAAATGCATCAAATTTTAATACCTTTGAAGAATCTAAAAATTCTGATTCTCTTACTAAATAATTTGACTACTATTTTCCAAAGTTAACGACATTGATTTAAAAAACAGAGGATGTTATGATGTAGGAGTAACATACAAATATGATCTTACACAAAGGATATTATTAAAAAAGGAAAAGGAGGACAAAAGACTTGTCTATGGCAAACTAATTCACGGTTATAAATAAACCCCTTAATTTAAAGACCAAAAATCATTGGATCGTTGAAGATTCTATACAAATCGAAGAATCTAGAATAGGGAAAAGAGCACCATGAATATATTTATGGTCAGATTTAGCAGCATAAATTTTACTGCTTGGAATCATCATTTTGTATAATAATGCGATCGACCATGCAAGAATCATAAAGTTGAAGCTCATCAATCAATCATGCAAAAGGGTAGAGGACAAAAGCTTTTGAGAAATGTAATATTCCACCAAATTAAAGAAAGAAAGAAATGCATGGCATGAAAAAGATAAACATACCTGTATGCAACTAGTGCTAATAAGCAATGCAATTAGTAATCGAAAAGTGAATGCTGAGCAATATTATGAGGAACAAGAATTGAACTGCTCTATTTAGATATACAAGGAAAACCCATATTCAAGTCCCTGTACTTTCATTTTTTTGACATTGGATTCCTGTACTTTTATTTATAAAAATCAAGTCCATGTACTTTTATTTTCATCGACATTGAGTCCTTCAGTTAGTTGATTTTAACAGTTTTATAACTGAGGAACTCAATTTCGATAAATCTAAAAGTGCAGGGACCCAATTTCGATAAAAAAGAAAGTGCAATGACTCAATTTTGAACGATTTAAATTTAGTTTTTATAATTAATTTTCACTATTATTTTAAAAAGTAAGTAAGTGTGTGTATGTGTATATATATTCAACTTTTTATTCCGTTTGATTTAACTCACAAAATCGAAATCAAAAACAAAAAAATTTACACTTTTTTTAAATATATATATATACACACATTGCAATAATTAAAATTCAATATAAAATAAAAATTTATTAATCAAATTTGGGTCCTTTATACTTTTATTTTTATCAAAATTGAGTCCCTAAACTTTTACTTTTATCAAAATTGGGTTCCTATACTTTGAGATTTATCAAAATTGAGTCATTCAATTATAACACCGTTAAAACTAGCTAACTGAATGATTCAATGTCGATGAAAATAAAAGTACATGAATTTAATTTTTATAAATAAAAATATAAGAACCTAATGTTAAAAAAAATAAAAGTACAGGAACTTAAATATAAATTTTACCTATATATAAAGTTGCAAAAAGCGGATTGTGCTTATCTTCTGTCAGCCAAAGAGGTTCTTTTTTTGGCCTGTTCTTACGTGGATGATAACCGCCAACGTTGCTCTGAACTGGCAAGCTTAAAGTGCATGTACATCTAAATCAAATTAAACACTTCCTTTGACAAGTTATAAATATATTTTTTTTAACCCCTTTTTAACTGTGGAACAATGATTACTAAAAAAACACACCTCTAACATGTATGGATCCATATATATACCCGCTCAACTACAATAACATTAACATTAATTTCAAATTATATTAAATTCTAAGAATATTAAGAGGGCTAATGAAAGAGTTGCTCTCTGATGATTAGGTTTTGTAAAACCGAACCGGACTGAAAATTCTAACTAAACTGATAAATTTTGATTCGATTTGATTCATATTTTCAAATTTTTTTTTTAAATTTCAGTTCAATTTGGTTTAATATTTTTGAGAAAAAAAATTGAATCTAACTGAAAATCTAATCGAAATATAAACTTAAAATCAAACTAAATTCTTATGTTAACCAAAAGTAAACCGAACCAAATTAATTCGATCTTAACCATTTATATTTTGGTTTCGTTCTTTCATAGTTAAAAAAAAAATCGTGCACAGGCCTGCTAATGATGTTTAGCTTTATCCTTCAAAAAAAATGAAAGTTTTTAGAAGTAAAATACTTTATATGGATTATAGATCAATGGATTGCTAGATCATGTGTCATGTGTTTATAACACGTAATCTATGATGGTTCTTAAAAAGTAACGTATCAAAATCATTAATAGTAAGAATTGACGAATTTGGGTATAGATTTCCACCTTTGAACTTCCTCTATTCAAACTTAAATATATAAACTTACCTAAAGCATTGATAACTATTGCCAATTTTAAGTTTTAAAAGAATTTAAACAGTTTATATGGCATCCTATTTTAAAATTATTATTTAGATATATAAATTTTTGTTGAATGTTAGAATTTCAAATTTCATATTTAGATACATAAATTGTTATTGACTATTTTGTTTTGATATTTATAATAGAGTTATAATAATTTTAATACTAAAATTTTAAAATTTATAATTTTTATTTGTTTAGTTTTAAATGTTATATCTCAATACGTGCACAAATTTTTTCAGTGAAATGTATATATTATTATTATTATTATTATTGTTGTTGTTGTTGTTATTATTATGATCTTCTTAACGTTTTCAATCTGAAAAAAAAAAATCCTAGTGAGACCTATAATAGGAGGCCCACCGAGAAAGTATAAGCACACCGCCTTTCATCAACATTGCTTTATGCTTTTTCATCAACAAGTAGACAATCAAACTTTAATTATCATGGACTGGCTAAGTCTCACTCAAGCGTAGAAAGAAAAGATCTTTCCCAAAAGATGACAATTTGTACAGATCCACGTTTCAATGCTTTAAAACCTAATTTTAAAAAAAAAAGAAAAAAAAAAAAAGATGATAACGAAAGACACCAACCTGCCAATGCCATGTATATTTGGAGCTGCTTCTTGACAAAGAAGCTCATCTAATAAACATTCCAACTAAAAACTAATCACAACAGATTGGAGCTGTGGCGAAAATAGAGTGATAATAGATCCAGAAGCTCGAGCCCAGATAACAAAGGTGTTGATTTGCTGCAAACTACTAAATATGGCAACTTCGCTTAATTGAATTGAATAATAGTGACTATTATGGCACACTATTTCTTTTGACAAAACATTAACAGTTCCTCAATCTAACAAACAGTTCCACCGCACCATAAATACGACCCGATTTTCAATACATGGTCCCTTGTGGCATTTTTAAACATAACAAAACCATTGGCATGCATGCATATAATATACTATAGGCCCCAGTGCTGGCAAAATTTTAGAATGGACAAATTATGGGAACATTACACTAACATCCCGAGAGACGAACTTTTAATTCCGGGCTCCAGTGAATCCCAGAACTAATTGCCAATATGAATTCAGCAAGATTCCGCCTAGCTTTCAATTTTCATCCATACCCATTCCGACTCTCCCATCCATTCCAGCAGTCATCTATTAAAATTTGCCAATATACTACTCACAATTGTCAGTTTCACTCTCATTTTGATGACTGTCCTCTCTTTTGGTGTCAACGTCAACATGGGTGGTTGATTCCATGACGATACGTTCGTTCTCAAAAACTGCACCATCCTTGATCACCTCAGTGCTAGTGGCAACATCACCAGCATTCTCATTATTCAATGTATTTGGTTCTGCAACCATGTATGAAACTTTATCTCCTTGGTCAATAGACTGCTGAACAGGATCTTTATCTCTGTTGTTATCTTCTAACCCAGAGACATCAGTGCTAGAGCCCTCATGGATATTGCCTTGTTGGGCTGCTGTATTGCCTCCTTCCACGGAAGAAGGTGCATCATTACTTGTCTCTACAGGTGCATGATCGTTCTCTGAATGGAAATCTCCATCTTTTGGAATCACACTAACATGGCCTTCAGCAGCACCCGTTTGCATCTCTGAGATTCCAATTCCAGATGAATCGACTGCCATAGAACTCTCGAGTTCAGCAGAAGGTATGGGCTCAGAAGAGTCAGGCTTTGGCATGGCAGCTTGCTTTGCTGCTTCCTCGGCCACCTCAAGTTCACGTTTCTTTGCAGCAATTTCTTCCTGTTGCTTTGCTTGTGCTCTGTAGTTGTCCATAAGATGCTGTATTCTTTCTAGCTCAGCCAAAAGATTTCCGTACCGCCTTTGCGTAGTTTGTTCTAGCTCCTTCTGCTTCTGAACTTCCTCCCACAGGCCATTGATCCTGTGTGTTGCTGCAAATCGCTCTTGCTTCTGTAATGCTTGAAAGCACTCCAGTTCTGTTCCAGCAGTGTCTATCTGCTTTAAGATTGAGTCAACTGGTGGCAACAGTTGCCTTTCTGCTCGAATCTGAACATTTAAATACCCAACGTTAGCAATCCATGACTCTTGTTTGAACTTAGGATCCCATCACATGTATTCTGAGCTTCAGTTACAACCAAGGCACTCATACAACAACGAATAAATAAACAAAAAGGTTGAATGATTCAACAAGCACATATGTGCTTACAAAGCTAACGATAAGCCTGAGCTTAATAACTGTTGGGTTTTAAAACAATAGCTGATGGATTTCAATAAACACTAATCCAACTACTAAGAAGATCATCCACACCATTTATTTTGCAAGCACATTCTTGTTGGATCATCATCCAACACGAAAAACATATTGTAGAGGGACAAATTGCACTAAGCATTTTTTATGTGGCATTACTTCTCCATAATCAATTAAAAAAAAAAGGATTTCAAGTGGAAAAAGCAATCAATTCTTTTTACCTCACAGAAATGCATTCATTTCACAACTACCTGTATGAATGGCACTAAAGAACTATGATCACCTTTTCCAACTAAAGATAAAATGCAAGCTTTTGAATGCATTTCAATTATTGGAAATCAGCAGCAGGAGCAATATATACGATACCCAGTACAAATATATGAATGGCAATCATATAAGTTTTATTAAAAAGGAGAAGAAGGCACTATGTGGACAATAAGATATCCCCCATGCATAACTAACATAAAAGCTATCAAAAATTGCAAATAAAGTAATAATATCACTGAACAAGTTTATATCGTTTCAAACAGGTCTGATTAGAAGAGATTGTTATACTATGAAAATGAAAAAGATGTTTTGCATCAACAGAGACCACATATATAGAATCGTAAACATAATTTTACAATTATATCATATGCATTAAAGGCCATAAACACATTTATAAGAAAAGCTATAAAAAAGCAAAATTTTTAGATATGCCATTTCAAAAACCATATTCTAACATCACACCAAGAATACAAGGGAAGAGTGGCATCAAAAGACATAGTCAACAAGCACCAAACAAACAGAAATAAAAATATCAAAATTCCTTATTCATAACAAAAGTACATAACAACATACCTGATAACCTTGTGTACGCACATTCACCTTCTTCTCAAGGCGTAATGCCTTCTCTCTTTCAGCCTCTAACCTTGTTTTGACATTCTCAAATTCATTTTGTATGGCTGCGAGTTTCTCCACATTTCCAGCAACACTTGAGAGACCATAAGCATTCCTTGTAGGGAAGTACATAAGATCATTCAAACATGTTTTATGTGCTTCAACAAATTCATCAAGAGATTCATTTTCATGCCCCATTGCTAAACGAATATACTGCGCCTCTTCATTAATAAAATTATCAGCCTGTCCAAAAAAGTGTAATAATTAAACAATTAGCAGTTAGGTTAATTGCTGGCATGAATGAGAGATCTTCCAAAATACAATCATTAAGATGTAAGTAAAGAGATGAAATTGCCAAACTCAAACCCAGTGAAATATGGGAATATGTAAAAATAACTATAGAAAGCTATAAAACAAAAAGAGAAACCCCCACACTTTAAGTTAGCATTCAGATCACTAATAGTATCCGTGGAAAAAAAATGCTAAAGACATACTCAAACTTTTAATTGAAATGCAGAACTTTTAATTTCAACCAGAAGCTAAGATCATACTCAAACTACCAAAAGCAAGACAGTGGAAGCAGCAATAAAATAGAAATGTGAGACTCTAATAGAGAAGATAACAGACATACTTCTTTCATTTCATCTTCTTCAAAATCCTCGATCACAGGGATAGAAGCAGCAGATCCATATGCAGAGCGCTTAGCACCTTTCTTTTTCTCCTTATTCGACTTCTCATCTAACGGATATTTGGCATTGTCATGCTCAAGTAGGTTAAGAAGCTCTTTACGTATCATTTCATCAGCTTGTTCAATTGATGTAGGAGGAACAAAGGAACTCTTATCCCCATCAGCTCTCAACAAAGAATTTTTAATTAGTTCCAATGAAGCAGCAGGTGGCCTAGGGAGCTCCCTCTGCAGTACTTTTGATCTCTTCCTGAGCAAGGCCTGCTGCCGAGCTTCTTCCTCGGCCCTTTCTCTAGCTAACCTATCAGACATATCCTCTTCAATCTTCTCCTCTGGTTCTTCAGTATCTTCTGGAGGTGGTTGAAAGACTATTTGGTATTCATTCTTGGGCTGTGGAAGATTAACAAGACCAGATCGCAAATTCCTTCTTAAATCAGCTTGTCTTCGTTGTTCAAGCTTTGCACTATCATGTATATCCATATCTTCATTTATACGAAGTTCATCCCTGATTGGAGTTCCTTTTGGTGTCATACCAAATGAGTAGCCATCTCTTGATGGTGTCATACCAATTCTAGGAGTTTGACCAGCACCTCCAGGAGTTGCAGAAGGTGTTAGCATTGGATTTGGTGTTTGGCTCTCCCTTTTCTTGGGGGTGACCCCAGAAAAATCTGAAGGGTGCAAATCTGGATTCTCTCCTCCTAGTAATGGTGTTTGTGACTCTCTCAACCGTGCCAAGTTTTCTGCTTCCATCATAATTGCATCACCCTTACCAGCAGGAGTTCTCTGTGGAGTTCGCAATGGTGTCATTCCATGTTGTGGAGTCTGAGCATAGTTTGCCAGAAGAGCACGAGTTGCACCACTCCCTTCTGTTAGTTCCTCACTTCCAGCAATAAGATCACTCGCATAACCCATCTTTGCAATTTCATCCAATTCCTGGTCTGAAATCTGCGGTGCAGGGAGCATCAGTTTTGATCTCTTCCTCACCGTTTCAGGATCATTCATCTTGTTTGCTTGCAGTATAGCTGAAGGGGCATCCTGCCTCTGAGCAATTTTATTCTTTGCAATGTCCTGCTTTCTCAACTGAGCCTCTACATCAACCCTTCTCTTTCCTTCAAGTTCTTCAATTGTAGTAGGGAACTTAGGCTGTTCCACAGGTTTATCTTCATCAGCAGCATCATAAAAACCAGGAGGTGGCCTCTTCTCAAAAGGAATTTCTGCATTATAGTCGATTCCCTTTCTTTTCCTCTTCCGTTGCCGAGTATCAATACCAGCAGCTTTCAGCTCTCTCCTTTTCTGCAAGGAAGCAAGCCTTCTAGCCTCTTCAAGCTGTTTCTCTCTAGCTTTCCTTTTAGCTTTCTTACCCCTAGTATTGGCCAACCGAGCACGGGCCTCAGAAAGCATTTCCTTCTCATCTTCATCCATGTCAACAGGATCAGGACGAGCAGGCTTGGACTCAGGATTGGGGTCAATTTCTCCAGGACGGAGCTTTCGGGGATCATCACCAGGCTCATAATTCTCATCCTTAACACAAGCAGCATCAAGGAGCTTCTCGTAACGCTCAAGGCACTGAGAAGGAGTACGACCAACAATGGGGGCAATAGTTCTCCATTGGGTAGGCATAAGCTTAGCAAGATGAAGCAATTTCTCATCCTCTTCTCTAGTCCACTCAGTCTACATAACAAAAAAAAAAAAAAAAAAAACCAACCACAGTACAATAAACGGAGAATCATCAAGTAATTAATTAATTACAATCCAAAGCTACATGGCATCAGTAAAAATCCCTAATTCAAGGCATGAAAAATGAAAAACAAATTCAGATCTACACATTCATATCGGAAATGGAAAATGCGAAAAAAATGATAAAGAAATAAGCACCTTTTTAATGGAGGGGTCGAGCCATTCGTACCAGCGAGCTTTACATTGTTTAGCAGATTTACGAACAAGGAGAGAGGAGATTCTAGCCCACTGATTTTTGCCATATTTCATAACAGCCGCTTTCAATATCTCATCTTCAGTGTTCTTCCACACTCCTCCTTTTATCATTATCCTCATCTTGTCCCTTTTTTTTATTTACCTTCGCAAAATTTAGGGTTTTTGGTTTTGAGAACAGAAAATTATAAAATAAAACAAAATAAAACAAAATGAATGCTTTCTCTGTTTTAATTATGAATTAACCGATTGAATAAAGATGAAACACCGGAGATTTTATAAGCTGATTCGCCGACGAGAGAGGGAGAGAGCAGAGTCTGCTTCCGCTATAAACAGCACTCAAACACCAGCTTTGCTTGCTTCCTTTGGGTTTTCTTTTCTTTCCTTTGCCTTTGCGGGTGATTTCTATTTGGGTCAAGTCATACCGACCCACCCGCTAACCCTTTGCCCCAAAGTAAAACTATGAAAAATTAAGGACATGAAAATATATATTTAGCCTTAATACTACAATCTTTAAAAGTTTATTTTAAAATAAAATAAAATTATTTTATTGTGAAAAATATAAAAATTATGAAAAAAAGGAACTCTTTATGTTTTCTTTTAATTATTTTTATTTTTTAACAAAAAATAAATTATTTTTATGAAAAATATCATTTTTCGTAATTTGATATGTTATCATCCATAAAAAAATTACATTAATTATTAAAATTATGTAAAATTATTTATTTTTTTCATACTTTTTTCATTAACAAAATCCACTTACTTTATTTTAAAATAAAATAATAATAGAAAACACATTTTTAAAAGTTAATTGTTATATATCTGTTGCTCTGTTTAAAAGTGTTAAAGTGTATTTATATTAGTTTTTTACTAAAAAATAAATAAATACATATTTTTTTTAATTATATAACAATAGTACTTATTTTAATTAATATTATTATAATTTAGTCATATTTTATCATTTCTCCATAATCGTTAGATTACTGATTTATATTTAAACAAATAAATACATAGTTAATAATACAAATATCGTAATAAGAAAGATCGTGTTATCTTTCTATAAAAAAACAAAAATTTATTATTTAAAACTATTATATATTTTTTTAAGATATTCTCTTCAAACATATTTTTATATACCAATCAAATTACATACATATTCAAGTATAACTATTAGGAGTATGATATAACGAAGGATTTGTAATGAAAGTAAAGTTGGATGTTGGATAGAAATTTAGATACAACATATTTCTAGGCAAGT
>CANYLF016007627.1:0-12899 GCA_948193215.1 Bocquillonia castaneifolia
GGGATGGTTGAAGATTTATATTCTTAGCCTGCAATACTATCAGCTATGATAGATATATTATGCTTCGTTAAATTAATTTTTTTTAGAACAACTTCGAATCGTTTCATTCATAATCAGCGATATGACATCTATAAAATAAAACAAATCTATAATCCAATAAATTAATAAAATATTTATCATCTATATTAATAATGATAAATAGGCTGGGATCTGCACATAACTCCATTGTCGTCGTGCAATACCTTCGATGATGCTTCATTAAATTACTAATCTCATACCATAAATAAATTTTTTTCTTAAAAATCTATGAGAAACTATATGGAAGAGAAAACACACAAAAATATATAAATATATTGTATTACCATTTCATTTTATTGTAATGGACCTAGGAGTATAAGTTTCAAATTCTCCATTTCCTAATTAAAAAAAAACAGCAAAAGATTATTTGAGTTAATTTATATTAGGAACGATGCAAAATAAATTAGACAATTACATTTAGTTATCTGTTTTTTTGGGTAATAAACTTTTGGGGTACTCGACTATCATTGGATTTCAAAAAGAGTACCATTCGATTTGTTTCATTTCAATAACTAACGTTCAATTTTATTTCAAAAGGAGGTTACCTATCAAAATTAAATTTAAAATTGCTGACGTGGCGATTAGAGAAATAATATTATTTGAATATTCTATCATGTCAGTTATATGTTGAATACCAACTCGTCAGAAGATTACTGCATTTTTTAAAATTCAATGAAAAATCAGTAATTCTAAACTTATTATCTGCTACTTTACCATATAAGGTAAATTTTCAAATTCGGAATATAAATTCATATTCAATTGTCCATCACATAAACTTATATTTAATTAATTAAAACGTTATATCTATTGATTAATTTTGTTTATTTATATATAATTTAAAGATGTATTAATGCAGGGTGTGATGACAAGAAAAATATGTTAGCAACACATATTTTCCCTCTCTTAATTATACAAGGTGATGACTAGGAAAACATATTTCCTCTCTCTTAATGCATGTTTTAATTATATACAAATAAATAAACAAAATTAATCAATAAATATATTTACAAGTTAATTAAGAAAATAAATAAGAGGGTAACTGAGTTTTCATTAAATTTCAAAAAGGTACTAATCTTTTGATAAGTTGACATTCAATAGATGACTGATGTGGTAGAATATTCGGAGAATAATCTTTATCCGATTGCCATGTTAATAATTTTAAATTTAATTTCGATAGATAACCTTCTTTTAAAATGAAATTAAATATTAATTACCGAAATGAAACAAATTGAATATCAACATCCTTTTTAAAATCCAATAATAATTCAGTGATCTCACGGGTTTATTACCCGTTTTTCCATACAAAGGTAAACTTCTTATATATTTTTGTACAATTCTCTTGCCCTCTGACTAGTAACTATTGAGGTCCAACAACTTTAATATTATTGGATGTGGCAGAAAATTATTAGCTAGCCTGCAGTAGGTTTAAATTTTAGATACTATTTATGTAAGTGAGAAGATGCCATTTGAGCCAGGATATTTGAATTAAAAATAAAAATTGGGATATAAATAGTAGAATTTTTTTTTTCAAAGAAATGGACTATACGGTACATGAGATTTATTTTCAGTGGAAGTCACTTTAAAACCTCAGATTCTTCATCAAAGAACACTAGAGGTCAGATTTTTCTTCTTCATGAACACAATAGTCAAGATTCCTTCTTAATTAAAATAACCCATTTTCCATTAATAATATGCAATATGTTAATATCATCCTATGTTTGAAAATTATGCACTTGTGTGTGTCCATATATATATATATATATACAAGCTATATCGACACGGCTAAAATTAAAGAGCTTTAGGTATAAATATTGACAGCTAATATATTTTCATTTATTGGTACCTGTTTTTTTTTTTTTTTTCCATGGCTATATATGCATGTGCACTTACATTCTTCTCTTTTATTAGGGTACTTGCAGCGGCAGCACACAGCAAACCTTGATAGCCAATTTGTCCTCCTCTTTCACAAGAAATTCAAGCAATAATGCCACAACATTTCCTACCTTCTCCTATTTAACCTCTATATCTTATCCATATGCATGTATGGAGTCATTTTTCCATGCTCTTTTGGTATAAATTTTAAAAAGACAAGAGTCATCCGTATATCTTAAAGAATAATGAAATTTTTAAATATATATTCTGAATAAAAATTTATTGTACATTAGTCTGTAAATTATATAAATTATTTCAAATATGTTCACCTTTTAAAATAAAAATATTATATACCAAAATGACTATTTTGAATCAAAATATAAAAACTTCATAGTAAAACAAATTAAAATAGAAACGGTCATGCATGTATATGTTCTTATAGACATGATGCCTTTGTATAATGATCCGATTTGTACTTATTAGATCTTGAATAATAATTTATAAACATTACTTAGATGCTTACAATAAAACTTTCTTTTGAAAAATAATAATAATTTTTGTCAAAGATTGATCCAGAAAGACCGAAAAAAAAAAGATGAAGCATTAGGGGAGCAATATTGATAATCACACTCTAAAATCTGATACACATAGATATGTAATGATATTTGTACAATGTATTCTCTTTCTTAGCATTAGAATATTATGAAGAGTGAAAAAAAAACAAAAGATAATTGACTTAGTCTAGTAAAATTATCGATGCATTGTATATATATAATTGAATTATAGGTAGACCAAATTATTAATTGTGTCACACGATGTCACCGATCTTTGACCATGCTTGATATAAGCCTAAAAATCCTACATCTTGGAATGCTTTTGGATCCACTAATAATATATAGTATTAGGTCAATCATATGATCATATCATTGACCTAATACAAAACATGAAGACCAATGTAAATTGTTAATTTATGTCTCCATTATTAGTACTATATACACATAGCATTTATCTTTCATCACTTATATTTTATTAAATTTTCTTGTCAGAAATCATATCAATATGAAATGTTTCATTTAATTAAGTTTAGTTTGATTTCTTTAATTAAATATATGGTTCAATTTTATTTGACAATTTACATACCCTAATTTCCAGGTTTAAAATTGAAAATAAGGGAACAAAAATACCTATTTGTGAAGGAAATATAGGAATGTATTGCTTGTGAAATAAGCATAAAAAAGGGTTTAGTTTAGTTTAATTTAGTGTAAGAAAGCGAACATGAATTGGACCACATGGCCTTCATAAAAAAATAATAGGCAAAAACAACAAATATAAAATTAATTAATATTGCCACCCAACTTGTTGGGGTATTTTTCTGAGAAGAGATAGATGACCCACTTCTTCTTAAACCTTTTCCATGTCTTGTTTGTTAGAGAATTAATGGGGTCTACAATTAAAATAAAAATATCTTAATTTCCAAAATTTTTTTCCTTTATGATATTTATAAGTTCCCTCTTACATTTAAATTCATAATAATTTTTTTATATATAAAAATTCATTGTTAGAGCACTTAGTCTCTCTTTTATATTGAAGAGTTCTCTAGCTATCTCTTTCTCTTTCAAAACTCACTTTCCTCTCTATATTACAAAGAAGATAGATAGAGAGAAAGAGAGATAGGTTTTTAAGGATTTAGGTATACTGGGTTCTCAATTACAAGTACTGCAACTTGAGGAGACATCCAAAGGGATCGCATTGATCCTAAAAAGAACTATATATATGTAATTAATTTCTTGTTATCATGATTCTTGATTTATTTCTTCCTTTATTTTTTTTTGGATCATGCTATCCCTTTGGATTCCTCCTTTGGTAGCTTCAAAAATCATGGTGTTTTTTTAAGTGGGTGGTGTTGCATATACCTATCCCTTTTCATGCACCACCACTAACAACAACCCTTCATGGTGGTTTTGTCTCCTAAAGCGACTTAGCGACCGGAGAATAATTAACCTAACTAGCTAGGGTTGAATTATATATATGCAAAGAGGACAATGCAAATAGTGATAGATCAGTAAGTTTTTTTTATATGTATATAGTGCTTTTGTTTTTCTTTGGTTGAATTATGTATAATTTCTTTGTTATGTTCAATTTCCTGTATGAAATTTTAATTCATATATGAAGAACTCTCTTATTAATTTGTTTATTCATGTGACTATGTAAATGAAAATGGTAGAAAATACCAATTCCTATATAAACTCATTGGATCTGATTTTAGTTATAGGATGCAACTTGGCTCTAGGAATTGGAGAGATCAGCTCCAAGAAAAGTTCCAAAGAGGTATGCTCTTCTTTTACTTCTTCTTCTTCCTCCCCCTCCTTGTTTACATGTTATCATGAGTTTGATTTTTACTAATTTTTTAAGCACAAATATTTATATATACTAGCTAAAGATGATGCGTACATATTTCAGAAACATGTGAAAATAATTAATTATATGTCTTTTAAGTATATATATGGGATCGATCTTTAGGTTGATCTTTCTTTCTTTCTTTTTTTAAATTATTTTAAAAGATTAAAAAAGTAAACCTTACATATGTAAATATGAAACTATATATGTATTAATATGTGTTATTTTCAAGCAGTTAGCATATAGGTGGTGGAAGTAATATTTTTCTCTTAATTTATTTTGTGGAGGTTATTGTGCACTTATTTCTCACACCTACACTACACACCCACCCTTCTACAAGTGACAACCTTTTGTTTATAGCATCTTATAGTCATTTTCCAATGGAAAATATATATATGCATATTGAGCAAAATTAAACATTGAAAATTATCTAGAGTGATCTTTTTTTTTTTTAGCTTACTTGCAAATTGCAGTGCATACATGTTATCCTTTAAAAAAAAAGGCTTTTGGGTACTTTTCTTTTTATTGAATCATCATTAACAAGATACATAAACGAGAAGTGGAATCTAGCTATTTGATAAAACAGTTTCCCCACCATATAGTAAAGCACAATAATTTTTTTAACATGTATACTTTGACTAAGAAATTTCTATTAATTTAATAAAAAAATTTTGCACTGTTTCTAGAAACTTTTGATCATTACATATACTTCCAACAAATTGATTTCGTTTTACTTTTTCTAAAAGAAACTTCTTTTTCTTCACATAAATGACTTGAACACTATTCATTTTAAGTGTAGGGAACTATCATATTTTTATGGTTTTCTAACTTGATGTTTACTTTCTCATGCATTGCCTAAGCCCTAAGCCATCTCTAAAAAAGCTATATAAAAAAATGTTGGGTTATTAAAAGGGTTGTATATTACTTTCTGCTATGCCTGCTAAGCCATCTCTAAAAAGCTATAAATTTATGAGAGTTGGGTGATTAAAGGGTAATAACACTGACTAGGTAGCATGGCCAAATGTTTGTGGCCCTGTCTCAAAGAGTCCAAATCACATGGTTTTGAAGACTTCAATTAGAATCCAAGGTAGTGAAAGATGATATTAAAAGGAATTTCTTTTTTTTCTTTTTTTATTTCTTTCTTCTTATTTATTATTTTTCCACTTTGGGCCTCACATTGAGTGTCCCAAAGGCAAAGGAATCATCTACATGTGATGAGAGGCCTTTAATATATATATATATATAAAGTTTAAACATTGCTCTAATTTCCAAATTAAAGTTTTTATTTGTAGGCCATATCCTCTTATAGGTAGCACATGACCTTCAACAATTCCACTGATCTTTCTTACCTTCTAATCTCTTTTTGTCACATGGCCACAACCTTTAAACATTCCCACATTTTTGTGTCATTACTTACTTCCAGCAATATATTACTACATTTTTCTTACATAACAGTTAAAGGGCACATCTTGATTCTTAAGTCTTTGTAGATCATTTTGTGTAATTTGTTTAACAAACGTGTTTGAATTAAATATGCGGATCATATTCAGGCTAGACTTGTTTATGGTTTGAAGTTGAATTGCTAGCCTGTTTACAGTTTAAAATCGAATTGAAACTGAAAATGACTTGTCTGATATATATGTTTGAGATATCTCTAAATGCATGCATGCTTTTATCAAGCTGGAACTTTTTGAATTTAATTTTACTACTTTACTCTTATTAATTAACAATATAATTTCTATTTTTATTATCTATAATATATAGATTTTTTTTGAATGGGTGTATAATATATAGATAATTAAGGACATAAAAGAAAATTGAAGTCATAAACTTTTTTTTTATAGTAAAGTCATAAAACTTTGAGTATAATAATTATCAATTGTGTTTTCTTAAATCACGTGAATAGAGAAATGTAACAGAAGAAGTATATGCATGCATAATTCTTAATATGAATACATAATTCTTAATATGCATACATAATTTTAAAATATTCTTATTCATATCTATCCCACACATATATTGTGAATGAGTAATATGCAGTGGAATAAAACAGTCATTGATTCATTTCATGAACTTTAACTTCGTACGCCTGGAATTAGCAAGATGTATTAGACTTTGAGGTGAGCACGTATTTAAATTATCATTTTTTTTATTTAGCACTAATTGTCTTAAGTAAACAATTCCGCATAAAAATTTCAAAATTTCAATTTGTTTTTAAGTATATAAGTTAATATTATAAGATAAAATATTTGTGACAATTCAAGAGAACCAGAAGGTGAGTTAGACTCGAACCGAAAGTTTCTTCCAAAATTTGTACTCCCTGAACTTGATCATGTTGCTATTGAATTAACTTGAGAAAGCCGGTGAGGTGTTTATTGTGCAAGAACTGAATCAGAACGAAAATTAGATCAAACTGTTCAATTTGATTTTGTTTAATTTTTTATTTTGAAATTTTTTAAAATTTTGATTTGGTTCGGTTTTAGATATTAAAAAATATCAAACCGAATTGAGAAAACGGTTCAAATAAAGGTAAAAAACTCGAATTAAATTGAAAACTGAATTGAACTAGACCAATTCCATTTTAGTCCTATACGATTCAATTTGGTTCAGATTTTTTACCTTCATTTGGATGGTGTTTCAGTTCGGTCTGTTTTTAAATTGATACACAACCCTATGTTTACGTGATAAAATTTAAATTTATTTTATTTTATCACTTGCTAGCATATATATATGCAACAAGGCAGCCAAACTCTCTTCCTTGAGTACAATTAAGAGCTTAAGGATGTCTTCTGAAGCACTCTACAAGAAATTAGTTAATTTCCAGATTTGACTGAATTTGTTTTCATTCTCTCAAGTTATTAGAGATTTTTAGGAACCTGTAGTGTTTTCCTTCATAATATAAAGATATCATATACTATATTGTAAATTGACCTAGTTATTTGCATATATATTGAACAAATGCCATTTAGGCAAGTGCTTTTATATGCATGTGTCTCTCTTCTTTTGCACACCAATAATGTTTTTGTTAGATTTAAGTAAATAAATTTAATCAATCAAGTCACGATTATTTTGAGAAATTTTCTACAACATGACAATTATATTAGACCTAATAACATTTAAGAGATGAGCTAATTGCAAGACAAATTAGGCCTAGCAATGATGAGTTTTCACTAGTAAAATTAATCTTTGAACGAAATTAACAAAAAAATTGAAACATGTACAATAATATATATAGCGTCAGAAAGTAAGAATTTTTTGGACAAACGAATGTACAAAATGTCCTCAAACGTAGTCCAGGATGTCTCCCTTTTACACTACATTGTCAAGGACACCATAAAAAAAATGCCAAAAGAAAAATTCTAGACATGATTTTAATTTCTACTAAGTATTGGATTCTTCATTTCATGGGACCCAAACCGACCTTGCCTTCAAAATTTAATCTTACTATACTTGCCCTTATCCTTTACTATCTTTATTTTCGTTTTCTTTTGTGATATTTATTTCAAGCCATAAACAAGAAGGATTATGATCGAGACCCGTTAGTAAGCATGATAAGGGATGAGGATCAAATGCATTGTGTATGATATTTTATGTACCTCTTTTGGCAACATAAGAAAACATTCCTTCATTAACACCTAAAAGAGTACATCGAATCCATATAAAAAAAAAAAGACTATATTAATAATTTTTTCTAAAATATAATTTAATAATAGAGACATGTAAACTCGATCATTGAGTTTCAGATTCGTATAAAATAACTACATCAGATAAAGATCAAACCATTAGTTAGTTCTAAGAATGAGTAGTCTCCAAGATCATTAACCATCAAAACTGAGAAGGAAAATCTTTACTGTAGTGAAGTGGCCATAATGATAATGTAGAAGAGAGTAGGACTCTAAATGAACCAAGCCGCTCATGAATACCTCAAACACTTTGTTAATAAAGCTCAAACTCATTCGTGAATTAAATGAGCCGAGATCGAGTTTAATTTCTTGTTTGTTTAGTTAGCTTGAATATTAAGATTCTCGGCTCATTTATGTTCATGAAAAACTCGATTAGATGATCATTAGCTTGTTTATTTAAAGCTCGTAAATAACCTCGTTAAATGTTCATTTAACTTATATATTTACACTTGCAACTAAATTATTGAAACTAAATCAATATATTTATAATTTAGAGTGAACTTTATAAGTAAAAATAAATTTGCAATAAGTATACAAAATAATAAATATTTTTTAATTATTAAAAATAGTCACTATTATATTTATAATCATAAATTTTATAGACTATACTGTGAATATTATTTTTTAAGAATAAGTTTATAACAAAGTATTCTAAATTAATATTTATAAAATAAAAAAACAAACTCAATAAGTTTCATGAACATACATGAGCATAATGATATTCAGTTCAAGTTCGAACTCGACTCATTTATTAAATGAGCTTCAAACTTAACCAAATTCAAATACCTCAAAATTCAGTTCGATTAAGCTCGATTACAGCTCCAGAAGAGAGCCAAAGTCCTAAACCTCATATAGGCATCTAAATCTACTTATAAAATAAACTATTTAAATATGTAGTAGAAAAAAAGAAAAATTTAAAACATAGAAAATAAATTTGGCTAAATTTCCAGTGCTGCTCAATCACAGACCAGAAGTCAATGCTCACCTTAACAGGGAAAATAGAGATGGCTAACGCAAATAGATTAAATCAAGAATTTATCAATTTATATATATATATATATATCTGAACAAAAAAAAAATTATATCCTTAAAACACAAAAACATCCCTTTAAAAGCGAAGTAAGATCATATGGTCTGGTGAATATTTTGCTTGCTTCAAACATAATCAACATAAATTCTTCAGCCCCATTATTTTCAATTTGACTAACCTGACCTTACCTATATATGCTTATAAAAATATTCTATTAAGCAATGAGTTATGATTTTGTGGGAGAAAGTTCAAGGCCAGGGAATTGAAAAGGGTTGCCCTACATACAAAATCATTGTGATTCTTAAATTAAATTTCAAGAAACAAAAAGAAAAGGAAGAATATTCAAGAATTCTATAATTGCAAGATTTGTCCTCTTATAGTCTTATTAAACTGTTACTATAATTTCATTTACCAAAAAATAAATTGTTACTATAATTCTTGTATACTGTTACAAACATTTTTCCTATTTCTTGCTAGACATTTATATATGATAAACTTATGTTGGAGTATCCATGATCTACTGCTAATTCTGAGGAGACCATCAAATTGAAGTAAAATGACAAAATTTATGGTCTTTTTTAAAGTTTAATATCAAATTTAATTCTTTTTTCAAATCAATGCTATGAAATAAGGGTTTTTCCCCTGTGATCATTCTCAGATTGTTACAAGTTATGATCATCGAATTTAAAATTTTATTACTTATACCACAAATTAATCAAGCTTATAAATTGAAAGAAAAGACGTAACAAGTAAGTTCTATTCTATACTAATAACTCACAACTTCCTTAATTACATTAAATCCAAAAAATCTTAAATTCTAAATAATTATATAAATAATTTCTCTTAAACAATGTTAATTTTTTTAATAAGAATTATTTTTTTTTAATTTACTTTTGGATATTGTCTTTAATGCCCCAATCTATTCATGATTTGTCTTATAAATTAA
Organism: Bocquillonia castaneifolia; assembly: GCA_948193215.1. NCBI lineage: Eukaryota > Viridiplantae > Streptophyta > Magnoliopsida > Malpighiales > Euphorbiaceae > Bocquillonia > Bocquillonia castaneifolia. Next base: position 10,007 of record CANYLF016007627.1, read on the forward strand.
ATTAATAAATTTGATAAACGAAATTGATTGCACTAATTTGAATTCAAATTTTGACAAATTAAATCACAAATAAAGCTGATGTATCATAGAAAATAAACACTCAATACACAAATCATAGCAATATAAATGGAATATAAAGGGAACTCATATTATTATTATGGTATTCCTCAAAAAAAAAAAAAATCAATATAAAGCTGAACCGGGTTTGATCAAAGTAGCAAAGGCTGACCAACATTTGCCCAGGCTCATCTCATTTGGTCTGTTAACCAACTTCTTCTTCTTCTACAGCTCTAAAAATGGAGTCCTTTTTAATCAAACCACGTTAATACCAACAATCGCATTTCCTTCAAAAAAAAAAAGATTGATTCGAAATTATGGCTGTATCTCACATTTCCAAACCCACATTACTGTTTGACTTTCTAATTTTCAATCTACTAGCCCTAAATCCCATTTTTAGTCACTCACTTGAAACCCTAACTACCAACAATTTCAACTTCGTTCCCCCAATTACCCTCATCGGCAGCGCCACATACTCCGGCAATGGCTCTTCCGTACAACTCACTGCTTCAAATGTATCAAGCTCTGGACTTATCTTGCACAAGGATCCTTTCAAATTTAACAATTCAAGTTCGAGCAGAACGATGTCGTTTTCCACTGATTTTGAATTCTCATTCACTGGTAATCTTTCTGGCCTCTCTCTTGTGATGGGTCCTTTAGATTTTGTGTTAGATCATCTGGGTCAAGGTCATTCTGGTGTTTCATATAAGAAAGGCTTTCTGCGTGTTGATTTTTGGCATGCAATGGATGGTGAAGGTAGTTATAGTGTGCTTGTAAGGGTTAATAATGATGAACCATTAGGGTTTGCTTTGGCAAAGCCGGGAGAAAAGCTGAAATATTTTATTGATTATGATGCAAGTTCCAAACGCTTAGAGATTTTGCCAAGTGAATTGAGTGATAAAAGACCATATGATCCCTTTATTGCGGATGGACTTGATTTGTCAAAGTTGTTTGGTGATAATGAGGTTTATGTAGCATTAACCTCAACTAATGTTGCCAATCCATTAGAGACATGTGATGTGTATTCATGGAGGTTTAGATTAAGGAAGGTTCCTACTTGGATGCATTCGTTGCCGGTTAATCCACATGGTTCTACGGGGAACAGTAATGGTAATGAGAGTGTGCATAGGAGGAAGTTTTGTCCTTTGACAATTCTTGCTGGGTTGATTTTTGCAACTGGTTGTGGATCATTATTGGCATTTGTGGTGCTATTTATGTGGTCTATCTTTGTTAATAGGCGCACGGTGTTTCCAATTGAACGTAAAGTGCAGCCAATGGATTTCAAGTATGAGAAAATTGGTGTGGTTGTGGAAAAAGATGAGAAAGTTGTTAACAATTAAGAGTTTGTGGTTTATGTATTTATGTTGTGAATTTAGTTGTTGTTAGAGCTGCTTGTGAATGAGGTTCTGATATGACTTTATGCTGGTTAAGTATTGTTCTTGTTGTACTAACTGATCTAATTAAAATTTTAGGCCTTGTTTGGTATGAGGTAATTGAAATGAGGTAATGTATACAATTCATGGATTGATGATGGAATTCATCAAATCTATCGTTTGGTACAAAAAAAATTTTCATGATGGATTTTATAAAATCCATGGAATGAGGGTAAAAACCCTCACTTTAAAGGCTTTTTAAAATCCCATATGGGAGGTGGGATTTTGTCAAAATCCATTGAATGTAACAATACATGGATTGTACACAATCCATGTATTTTGGAATTCCATCATACCAAACATGGCCTTAGTTTCTCTTGAGCGCACTCTGATGGAAATGTTTCGTCCTGGATCGCAGAAAATCATACTTGCATACCTTATTGCTAGTTATCTGCTGTTGACAATGTAGTATACATTCAAGCTTTAATTCCAGTAAGAGTAACTTTGTTGCTAAAATAACTATCTTGAATAAGATGGGTAATAAAAGGGGTGGCAGCGATCTTCTTGCGTAGATCTTTCAGTAGGTTATGCATTTTGAGGAAAGAGAATCCATGCTTTTCGCTGTCATAGTGCTTATCTAATTGCAGCAGTTCGTTCTCCATGACATATATGTAATAGCTTAACAGCTGCATCACAAGGGAAGGGTAGAGTGCCTATTGTTTACTAGCAGTCAACAATGGAGGAATTTGGCTGTTGTGGCAGGTGATCCAGGACTAGTATTTGTTTGAGGTGGGTTAACTACTCCTAATTTACTATTCTGTTCCTTAAATATGTTATATTTGAAAAAGTTAAATTATCAATTTACATAATCACAATCCTAATTTGATAGGGTGTGACTATGAAGCCTTAAAAGAATTTTGTGTTCAAGGATGTACAAGGTCAGTCCTGTTGAGTCACCTCACTTGACCTCACAAAGGTTAAAAATTGGCTGTGTTCGATGTTGAAGACGCCTTGCAATCAACCGATGCAAGCGTTTTTTTTTTTTTTTCATGCACTGTGTGTATATATATCTAAACAAATAAAAAAAGCAACTACATTGATATGATAATATTTCGAAGTGTTGGTCTAATCCATTGTAAACAAGGATTGGAAGGATAATCATTCTCCTTGAAAAGTGGCTCCCTTGTTCCATCGAACATGTTGTAAACACCTCTGATATTCATTGAATGAACTGCAGGAGTGCTGTATTCCAGAAAAGTATACATGGTTGGACATGTATACTGATTCATTAGAAAACATCGACGCAAAAAGACTTGATGTTTATCCGTCTCCCAAATTACTCACTGCTTTAATTCTCCTCTGCCAAAATCAATCTCCATAACTTCGAGTTCGATCGATTGATCACCGGTGTAGTGACCATAATCCCACTCCGGAAGTAAGGTCACCATGGATGAACCACGAGA
>CANYLF016008141.1:0-12888 GCA_948193215.1 Bocquillonia castaneifolia
GTTAAGCACTCGACGTTTGTTATCTTAATAAATAAATAAATATTCTCATTTTATGGCACAACTTTTAGTAACTTATATTCTACGAATGAATATAATCACATCAACAATGGAACATTAATTAATTAAAGAAAAGTACATTAATTAATTAAAAAAAGTAGTGCTAAATAGAAAATAACTTTATTGATTCGTGTACGATAGATTTTCATGCTAAGTAACTCTCCAAGAAAAGAAATGTGTTCATTTGTGACAAGACAAATTGTCACATAAAGTAATAAAAATGTCACAAATATATTTTCGTAACAATAAAAGTTGTCACTCCATTATCATCTCTATCTGTGTAGCTAAAAGTCATTACAAATTATGACTAATAGAGTAATAAATATTGGGTTAAAATTAGGCCCAATATTATATAACAGAAAAATTGCATCTTTCTAGAATACCAATGGAATGAGGGACAAGGGGGCACTTATAAGAAATCTAGCAGGTGCTCCCAAAACCCTAGATTTCTTGAACATACTATATAAAGAATAGTATAAGGATATGTGAGGTAATTCTATTCTTCTAAAACCCTAAACCCTTCTATTCTCTATTTCCAGTACTATTCACTGACTTAAGCATCGGAGTACGAACGGGACCCCCTAGTCCCGACGTATTCTAACCTGTTGTTTGTGTTGCAAAGACCCGCTAAACAGCACTTGAGAACCTCAAGTTAGGCATTGAGACCCTGAAGTAGTGAGTAGAGACCTACATGGATAACCCAAATCCATCAGTTGGTGCGGAGAACGTGGACAATAACACTGTCACTGGGATACCGGTGGGTACAACCGTAAATATTCCTCAAGGACCTTTTGCTAGAAATGGCGGGATACCGTTTTTTGATTGGACACCAACAGGTCCTTCGACGACCGTAACTTACCAGCATCCCCATACCTCTAATCACAGAGCCACAGCCAAATTCTTGACACCCTCTCAACCAAGATTCAATATAACAGCACCAGTGACAATGCAAACCCTTTCAAGCAACCATACCACTTCTTCACCACAAACACCAAACCCAGGAATGCAACCACCAGTGAATTTGCAGGAAACAATGACCAACTTGATGTCGGAAATGGCTGGTATTTTCCAGCAAAGAATGGCTGAAGTTTTACAATAATATGGCCAACCAAACTTGGGACCACATGGTCAAGCATCACCACCACCACCTCCACCCCTACCACCATAAAACATCCAGCCGATTCAAGAATCACCTCACTATGTCCCTTATATACCCACTTATCATACCCCAACACCCAACTACTACAACCCAGAATCCTACATACCTGAAGGAGGACATGAATCTGAGGTTAACAGGGGCCATGGCAGGAACCCACAGGGGGCACAAGGGGAGAGGCCGCTAACAGCTGCTGTGGTAGAGCAGCAGGTCCTAGATGTGTTCAGAAGGTTAAAAAGAGGAGATCTAGAGGAAGACTTCCAACGGGACGGCGGATCCCCCTTATAAACGGCTATCTTGCTGGAACCCCTACCAGACAAGATTAGAACCCCCAAGATGGACTCTTTCGATGGGTCAGGAGATCCGAAGGAACATGTAGCTAAGTTTCTAACTATGTTGAGCCTACAGCATGGAGTGACAGACGCTGTAAGGTATAGAGTGTTCCCCACTACACTCAAAGGAGCCGCTCAGCAATGGTACCTCCGGCTACCTAGCTCCTCAATTAACAGCTTTACAGATTTACAAACCGCATTCAGGAAGCGGTACAGGACAAACATCCCGTCCCTAAAGAAGTCCAATGATTTGCACAGATGCACCTAGAGACAAGACGAATCCGTTAGGGATTATGTAGTGAGATTCAATAAGGAGGCAATGCTGGTGGAAAACCTCAATGAGGAAATAACCATTGAAGCATTAAGAAAGGGTACCCGTTTCCAAGAGCTACATAATAAGCTCATCACCCCAAAAACCAACCTCCTTCAATGAGACAATCGCCATAGCCCAGAAGTAGGCAGATCTAGATGATACTTTGAGAAATGACCGAAGAGAAATGGAGAAGAGGGGAGAAAGCAACCGTAGGGGAGATAAAAGCCGGGATGGTAAAGGAGGGAAAGAATCTTTCAAGAGCCGTTCTGACTATAATACCCGGACAAAGTACCCGAGCCGCGGTTATTTTACACCATTAACTGCCCGCGAAGAAGATATCTTGCTCTGGATCAGAGAAAATAGGGAAGAGATCACAAAGCCAGGCCATTGAGGGTGGAATCCCAGGATAGAAGAAACTAGAGCAAATACTGCAAATACCACATAAACCATGGCCATACTACTGAGGAGTGCAGAAATTTACAATATGAGATAGAGCGGTTGGTGCAAAAGGGTAAACTGAAGAAGTTTGTGGGCAATGTTGAACCAGAACAGGAGAGAGAGAGAGAGAGGAAAAGAAAGAAGAGAGACATGAACCTTCTTCAGTAAAGAAGCAGATTGAAGGAAAATTTTACAGGGTCATAACAGGGGGAAACCCACTGATAGAGCCGCCAAGAAAAAATCAAAGACAGCAGGTGTTCACCATCGACACTAACTTCCCTAAGGTCTCATTTGATCACACAGATGCTGCTCATATGAAAGAACCGCACAATGATGCACTAGTAATCGAAGCTATGATAGGGGAATACTGGGTGTGTAGACTGCGAGGGAAGTGTAGTCAACCTGATGACCAAAAAGGTGTACCTGACCATTGAAGGAGAGCTTGCGGCTCTCAAACCTGTAAAAAAGCCATTAGTGGGTCTAGGCGATAGGCCAATACAACCGCTGGGCATAGTGGAAATGAAGATGCAGTTTGGTGAAGACCCAGTCCTGACCAAAATGCTAAAGGTACCATTCAATATTGTTGATATGGATCTAGCCTATAATGCTATTTTGGGGAGACCCCTATTGTATGAAACAGGTGCCATTACTAGTATTCGGTACCTGACAATGAAGATTCCAACCCCCAAAGGTCCAGTAGTGATCAGAGGGAACCAGGAGGCATCCCAAAAGTGCTATACAGTAGCCAAGGGAGGAAAGGAAGAGACACTCAGCATTGAGCAGATTATGACTCCTCACACAAGAGAAAAAAGAACAGAACCAAGGGACGTAATGAAGGAGTTTACGAATGAACCCGAAAATTGAAAGAGGAATCACGGATGTTTTGATGGACAATCAAGATCTGTTTTCAACAGACCCGCGGGAGATAAAAGGCGTAGACCCGAGCATTATTACTCATAAGCTCGCGGTTAATCCAAATGCAAACCAGTAAGGCAGAAGAAGAGGAATTTCAGCCTGAAAAAGTAAAGAATAATAGCAGAGGAGGTAAAAAATCTAGAGACAGTCAGTTTCATTGAGCCAATTCAACATACAGATTGGTGTGCTAACGTAGTGCTGGTCAAAAAACCCAACGGCAAACACCGGATGTGTGTGGATTTTACAGATCTGAACAAGGCTTGCCCAAAGGATAATTACCCTCTGCCATGTATAGACCAGCTGGTTGATTCAACAGCGGGTCACGAGCTCTTTTCTATTGTAGATGCGGCTAAAGGGTATCACTAGATCCCAATGAGCCAAGCCGATAAAAGTAAGACAGCCTTTATCACTGATGGAGGAACCTTCTGTTATAGGGTGATGCCGTTCGGGTTAAGGAATGCAGGAGCTACCTACCAGCGACTGATGAACTATATGTTCCAAGGGCAGATAAGAAGAACAGTGGAAGTGTATGTAGATGATCTAATCATCAAGAGTAAGAGGAAGGAAGATCACCCTAGAGACCTCAGAGAAGTGTTCAGCATTTTCAAGAAATTCAGAATGAGGCTTAATCTAGACAAATGTGCTTTTGGGATAAAAGCTGGAAAATTCTTAAGGTTCATGGTCTCTAAGAAGGGGATAGAGGCCAACCCAGAGAAGGTACAGGCTATAGTTGATATGAAGCCACCGAAGAATATAAAAGAAGTGCAGAAGCTCAATGGTCGGATAACGGCACTAGGCAGGTTTATGTCACGTGGGGCAGTGAAGTCCTTACCGTTCTATCATACCCTGAGGAATTTAAAAAAGTTTGACTGGACAGAGAAATGTCAAAAAGCTTTTGAGAAGCTCAAAGAATTCTTATCTTCACCACCAGTGCTAAGTCGACCCATACCTGGGGAGCGGCTATACCTATACATAGTTACAGTAGAGGAAGCTATTGCCAGTGTGTTGATCAGAGAGGAAGATGGGGACCAAAAGCCAATTTACTATGTTAGTAGAGTATTGAAGGGGTCAGAGCTGAGATACCCGGTGATAGATAAGCTGGCGTTAGCTATTGTCGAGGCTTGTAAGAGATTAAAGGCCTATTTTCATGCTCATACCATAGTGGTAAGAACAAACATACCACTAAGAAAAGCCCTAGAGAAGCATCCGGGCGGCTGGTTAACTGGTCTATCCAACTAGGGGAGCACAATGACAGATATGAGCCTAGAGCCGTTTTAAAAGCACAGGTCCTTGCTAATTTTGTGGTTGAAATGGGGGGGATAAGGGAGAGCAAATGGACAGCATGCTAGAGAAATGGGAGTTATATGTGGATGGTACAAGTAATGAAAAAGGGGCTGGAGCCGGTGTCCTTCTAATAGGACCAAGTAAAATCCAAATCATATATGCTCTAAAACTTATGTTTAAAGCAACTAACAACCTGGCAGAGTACAAAGTAATGATAGCAGGCTTATCGCTGGTAGAAGAAGTTAAAGTAGAAAACCTAGTGGTGTATAGTGATTCCTAATTGGTGGTGAACCAAATGAATGGCAGTTTTATTGCAAAGGAACCGCTGATGATAAAATATCTGGAGAAGGTAAAGAAGCTGCAACAAAGGGTGACAGAGAGAGGCGGTAAAGTAGAAATTTGTCAGATCCTTAGAGAAGAGAACAAGGAGATGGATATACTAGCAAAAGCAGTGGCCGAAGGGGCAAAAGCTTTCCATAAAATTCCATTAAGGGAAGAGTTAACCAGCCCAAGCGTGGAAACTGAAGAAGTTCTAGAAATTACAGAAATAGTTGAGTGGATGAAACCCATTATTGCCTACAAAATAACAGGGGAGCTGCCAGAAGATAGGGATGAGGCACAAAGGTTACAAGCAATCACTTCACTCTACCATTACCAGCATGGAGTTCTGTTCCTGAAAGCCAGATCTCACCCATGGTGCCACTATGTATTGGCGGGTGATGGCCTACACTTGATGAGGGAAATTCATGAAGGAATTTGCAAATCACATGAGGTAGCCCCTACATTAGTTAGAAAAGCACTCCTTTAAGGATATTATTGGCCAACCATGTATAAAGATACACAGGGATTGGTAGAAAGATATGACAAGTGTCAGAAGTATGTTAAGGTGAGCCATCTGCCGGCTAGTTGTCAATCACCCATTGGAAGCCCTTGGCCCTTTGCCATGTGGGGACTGGATATCCTAGGTCCTTTTCAACTGGCATCAGGCTAAAGAAAGTTTTTAATTGTGGCCATAGATCATTTCACAAAGTGGATAGACGCCATGCTGGTGCCCACCATCACCGAGGAAAAGATAGTGAAGTTTTTTAGAAATGAAGTTATTTGTAGATTTGGCACCCCCCACACCTTGATTGCAGACAATGGAAAGCAGTTTGACTGTGAAAAATTCAAAAGCTTCTGCAGCAACCTGAATATACAACTGCACTTTTCATATGTGGCACACCCGCAAATGAATGGCCAAACAGAAAATGCCAACAGAACTCTGCTAGAAGAGATCAAGAAGCGGCCGGATGATTTAAAAGGTGGCTGGGTAGATGAACTTTACAGTGTACTATGGGCTATAGAACAACTCCAAGGAAAGCTACGGGAGAGTCCCCCTTCCGCCTAGCTTATGGTATGGATGCAATGATCCCAGCAAAGATAACATTCCCACCACGGTGTGTATTGAACTATAATGAAGAGGAAAATGAAGTCTCTACAAAGATTAATAACAATTTGTTACAAGAAAGAAGAGATCAAGCCGCTATTCTTGTAGATGCATATCGACAGCAAGCTGCTAAGTATCATGACAAGAGAGTAAGAGCCAAACACTTTAAAGTGGGAGACCTAGTCTTATGAAGAACAGATGTGGGAAAAGGCGAGGTAGGAGTTGGAAAGCTCAGAGCAAACTGAGAAGGACCCTACGAGGTGGTAGAAGTGCTGGGCAAAGTAGCGTATAAACTGACAAATCTTGATGGAACTATCCTGCCTAGGACCTGGAATGCTGAACTGTTGAAAAAGTATTACGAGTAATTGTAGCCATCATCATTCGTAGTTAGTAATGAAAAAGTTCAGGTTCTAACAATATTTTCTCATTTTTATCCTACACAGCACCAATCAAACCGTTGTAAGAGGTTCCAAGTTAGCCCAGGTGAAGAGGCCAAGTTCTATCAAATCGCTGTAAGAGGCTCTAAGTTAGCCCAGGCGAAGAGGCCAAGTCCTATCAAACCACTGTAAGAGGCTCCAAGTTAGCCCCGGTGAAGGGGCCAAGTCCTATAATCAAATCGTTGTAAGAGGCTCCAAGTTAGCCCAGGTGAAGAGGCCAAGTCCTATCAAACCGCTGTAAGAGACTCCAAGATAGCACCGGTGAAGAGGCCAAGTCCTATCAAACTGTCGTAAGAGGATTTAAACAGTCCAGGCAGAGAATACAAAGCATATCAAGCTACAGTTAGAGGCTTTAAACAGCCTAGGCAAACAGACAGTCTTACTAAAACAACCATAAATAAAGCATACCAAATAATAGTTGTAAAAAAATGAAGGCATAAGAAACTGCAACCCAAAGAAGTAAACAGTAATAATTTCATTTAAATAGTATGGTTGACGGAAATATTCGTAGAAAATTACAAATAAAATCACAAAACTAATCTACAATGTGGACCTTAGTCCCTTCATTTGAACCGAGGCCGATTAGCGTGCCACCATCGGGAGCGACAGTATCACCACCAGCCAAAGGGTAAACTTCATCTTGAATAGAGGGAACAGCAGAAGCTTCCCCTTGTTCCGCACTAAATGGTAAAATTCCTTCAGATTGGGTAATTGGAGCGGGAAGAGGTGGAGCCGAATCTTCAACAGTAACGGGGATCGAGGCTGCATCATCATTACCTTCAGTGTCATCATCTTCCTCGTCAAACGCATCGTCAGCAAAATCCTCATCCACCCCAACAGCATTTTCATAATTATCCCATACCTTGTTACATAGAGCATCAATGTCAATTTCTGTAAGCTAGGGAGAAACGTAGGAAACTTTGCTAAAATGGTCCAAGTTTATTCGATCCGCTTTCGGTAACTCTACATTTGACCTCACAACCGCTCGAGCTTCTTTGACCACCCTTTTTCTGCAAGCTTTATAAAAAGCAGTAAGCACTCGGCTGGTGAAAAAGATATGTGGTCTCCCGTTCTTTAAGCTGCTCAACAACAGCCACATCTCTTTCATTGATAAGAACGGCATTAGAGGACTTCAGCTCAGCAATTGTCCTTTCCATCTCCTCATGTTTACGCTGAAGCTCCTAGCTAGTTTTCTGCTACTGCTCCAGCTTAGTGATAAGATGAGAATTTTTTGCTTCCTTCCCCTTCATCAATCCGTCAGTAGCAGCAGCAAGGGCCAGGTCTTTATTCTTAATCTCATCAAGCGCCTTGGCCAACTCAGTATTAGTTTTATTTAGATAAGTCGCGCTTTGGTTGTTGGACTTAAGAGCATTGGCATGGACCATGCCAAGCGCCTCAAGATGCTAAAGAGCCTGAAAAAACAGATCAATGAAAATAAGTTACCAATAAACATATAAAATCAAGGGAGAATTATTAATCACAATATCACTTACGAAAAGACAGTGTTTGAGGGCCTCTCTGAGCAGCTTGGTTTCAGGAATCATGTTCAATTTTGCCATATCCGGGGGAAGGCAAGCCACCTCTGAAAATCGCCTAGCAACCCCATCACTCCCCATGGAAATTTGTTTTCACTTAAGATGAAGCTAATCACCGGCTAGCATGGGTGTCCCGAATGGTTCACAAAAGACTTTCCTTAGAATGTAGGGGCGCTCAACCCCATCACCACATACAGTGTACCCATCAAAGGAAGGAGCAGCAGCAGTAGAAGAATCTGCTCTCTCTGTAGCCACAATTGCACCAGAAGAATGGGGTAGAGCCGCCGCTGAAACAGGCAGTGAGGATACAGCAACACTGGCAGGTAGAACACCCATAGAAATAGTAGAAGGGACGGCTCCAATTGATGTAGCTGGAATAGTGGAGGTAGTGACATCAATTCCGACGGGTATCCTAGAACTGGCAACAGGAGCTTGTACAACAGCAGTTGCGGCATTGGAGGTCTTCACTCTCTTGCTGGGTCTTAAAGCTAGTGCCGAATCTATAGAAATTCCACCAAAATGTTTCATCTCTACAATTAGCAAAGAAGCAAAGAAAAATAACAGTCAATTAAAGGAAATAAAAAATGGTGAAAGAAGAAATAAATACCATATGCAACGCCAGCTTTAGCGGCTAATTGCGCCACCAGATTCATGTCAACCTCGGATGAGCTAGAGGAAGAACTAGAACTAGGGCGACCCGGATAATCTAATATCCGAATTCCCTTGGAAATATTGCTAGGCCTCGGAAGAGGCACTAGCGAAGGAGGGACATTTTGGTCATCATCTATGTCAGCTAATAAAATTAGCCAACTTAGGATCTTCTTCTCTAGATGATCGATCAGGAACATTTTCTTTAGCCGTTCTCTTAGATGAAGGTCTTTGAGAGGATGATTTCTCATAATGGTAACTAGACACCCGCCTATCTAGACTCATTCCCTGACTAAAATGAAGAGCCGCAAAGGCCTGTAGCTCAGTTTGTGCTCTCTTTTTGAGTTTTTTGCGGTCAAAAAAGGGAGTGACAACCCAGTCACGGGGCAAAGATCGAAAAGCATTCGCATGCTCAACAATCAAAAACTTATTTTTTAAACCATGAACTTTGGGAGGACTACCATCCCAAAAACAGTATGTTGTACCGCGCCAAGAAGAAGATACAAACATCTTAGTTTTACGGCAGGTCAGTTTAAAGAATTGAAAAAATCTATCTATTGTTGGCTCAATATTAGTCCGTTTGTGAACATGCAAAAACCCTAAAAAGCTACGTACTAAATTAGGGTGAAATTGAGACAGGGGAATAAACTGACCCTCCAAAATTTGCACTAAAAAAGATTCTAAAGGAAACCTCAGACCAGCTTGCAATTGACTAGCATGAACAATAATCCTATTACTATTTAAATGATCAGAGGAATGGCATGTAGCGCTAGGACGGCGATAAGAATAACCATCAGGTAAGGGGTATTGACGAATAAAGGTATTATAAGTATTTAAATCGGTGAAAACAGACTTTATCTTAGACACATCAGTCAACATGGAATCAAAACCAGCAATGTTCTCAGCAGACTCATTAAAATCAGGAAGAGCCATTAGAAAAGAACCTGTAAGTAGTCGAAGATGATCGGAGAAGTAAAGAAGCAAAAGCACCGGTGAAGGCAAAATTCTCGAAAGTAAAAGTAGAAAATAAGAAAAGAGAGACGAAGAGAGAAGTCAGAAAAGTAAAAAAGAAGTAAAACAACACAATTTATAGGAGAGGGGAAAAACTCAAGATAAAATCAAGGCCTTAGGATCAAACCGAAATCAACGGTGGAGAAAAATAGGAAATCAAAAAGTTAAAACGGCAGACAGTAAATGACAGTTGTTAATCACGAGAAAAGAGGAGATGTGTCCCATCATAAATGGAGAAATAAATGACAGATGAAAGGGCGCCAGAAATTTGAAAAGACAAAAAATATAAAAAAAATTTTCAAAGTTCAAAATTCAAAATTCCCTTATGACATTAGAGGGAAATTCCTTAAGCCGCTCGATTTTCACACCTTCAAATCGGCCAACGTAGATAAGTATTTCAGCGGATACAAAAATTAAGCGAATACATAATGCTTTCCAAAGTAAGTCGCTTATCTTAAGTTCGGATAAACCAAAATCTAAACCGATGCTTACCAAACAACAAAGAAGTCATAAATAACTTCCTATACTTGAGGGGGAAGTACTGATAGAATAGTAGATATTGTGCTAGAATTAGGCTCAATACCATGTAACAGAAAAATGTCATCTTTCTAGAATACCAATGGAATGGGGGACTAAGGGGACACTTGTAAGAAATCTAGCAAGTGTTCCCAAAACCTTAAATTCCTTGAACATATTATATAAAGAATAGTACAAGGATATGTGAGGTAATTCTATTCTTCTAAAACCCTAAACCCTTCTATTCCCTATTTCTGGTACTATTCACTGACTTAAGCATCGGAGTACGAACGGGACCCCCCAGTCCCAACGTATTCTAACCTGTTGTTTGTGTTGCAGAGACCCGCTAGAGAGCACTTGAGACTCAAAAGTCAGGCATTGAGACCCGAAAGTAGTGAGTAGATACCCATATGGATAACCCAAATCCATTAGTAAACTTTCTTTTCCCAACAGTGCTGAAAAAAGTTCATCTTATAATTGAGCTAGTATGCATCTTTTCAGTTGCTACTTTCAAATTATTACAAGATTTGATCATATATAATTTCAACTAGAGTAGTCTTACCAATACAACTTTTGGCCTGAAAAATAGAAGTTTGTGATAAAATGTTTCGGGGGAAGGATTTGAACTTTATCAATATATACGACATAATATCACAAAATTGGCATGATATATTAATTCTTGTCTGATTTTTTGAATAATTAATTCATGTTGTAGGTAGACTTTCTTTTCCTAATAATGCTGAAAAAAGTTCATCTTGTAATTAAGCTAATGTACATCTTTACAGTTGCTCTCTAGTATTTGAAAGGAAATGATAACTTTTAAATCGATATGAGATTTGATCATATATAATTTCACTTCGAATAGTCTTCAATACAACTTTTGGCCTGAAAAATAGAAGTTTGTGATCAAATATTTCGAGGGAAGGATTTGAACTCTATCAATAAATACCATAGTTATCAAATCCAATCCGGCCCGGTGAGTCGACCTGGTGATCCGGTGATTTGGAGCCTAAATTGGGTTGGGTCATTTATTGAACTAAAAAAGACATTGACCCGGACAAATCCACTTGACCCGCTCAATATTTGAAAATTTTTTAATGAAATTTAAATTTATGTTGTTAAATTCATTTTTTTAAGGTATTTACCCAACTGATCAAGTAAGATTTTTTAATCATTTATACTTATTATATTTACTTATAATTAAATAATATATTTTATATAATACAATATTTAAATGTTATAGTTCAATATATTTTAGAAATAATAAAAATATTAAGAAAACATTTATTGAAATATTAATCGGTATATTTTTTTTATAAATTTGTGTTTAATATAATAAAAAGGTTTAACAATGTATTAATTATTTTTACATATCAATTTTAATATATTATTTACATTTTTAATAATTTATAAATTTATGTACATAAGTAAAATTATAAAAGAAAAACATTTACGAAGACTAAAACGTATTGTGTAATAAAAATATACTCTATAAAATTAACACATAACCATACAAATTAAATATATTTCTATAAATATTAAAATATAATATATAAATGTCAAAAATATTTGATATATGTATATATATATTAAAATATATTTTTTATTGATCCAGTGGTTCAAACATTAACCCATTGGTTGAACCAATAATCTAGTAACCCAATTACAAGACCGGGTTTAGTTCCGAGCCGGATCTGATAACACTGATAAATACGATAACAATATCACAAAATTGGCATCATATCATTTATTAATCCTTATCTGATTTTTTGAACAATTAATTCATGTAATTAATAAGAACTTTATAAATTACAATTTTTTTTGTTTAACTAGAAATGTAGAAATGATGACACATTTCCTTACATTAATTAAAGGAGCCTAATCATAGTATTGAAAAAGAAAAAGCAAAAGGCCATAAACCCTTAAGCTTTTGACCAAAGAATTTTTAGACCTCTTAACTGTGATTCGATTCAATCAGGTCCTTAAAGTTAAAAATTTAGTACACTTTTATAAATCCTGAAAATATGTTTTATTTAGTAGAATAAATTTTATAAAATATATATTTTAAATTTTTCTAATAGTATAATTTTATGTTTTGTTATTTAATAGACTAAATTTAATTTAAAAAGCATGATAAAATATCATATTATTAAATTAATTTATAGTAAATAAAAATTTATCTATTACAACATATTTGTTATAATAAATTGTATATTTAATTTACCATAAATTTTATGTGAAATTTTATATTTTATAATTGAAAATTTCTTTTTAACTTAATAAAATTTGTTACAATTTAATTGATTTTTTTGGGTAAAATCGATGAATTTTGAAAAAAAATAAGTGTAAAATATAGTTTTATAATGATAAAAAGTACTTAAAGTATTTAAAAAGATATATTTAATACGATACATATAAAAAATATTTTTTTAAAATAAAAAATAAATTAAATTTAGAATAAAAAATTTCCAGATTTATTAGTAGTTTTAGTTTTTTGACCAAAGGGTATAAGTGTACTAAAAATTTTGACTTTAATAACTTGGTTGAACCGAGTTAAAGTTAAGGGATTTAAAAGATCCTTGGTAAAAAGTTTAAGGGCTTATTTGGCCCTTTTACCAAAAAAAAAAAAGACTTCTCTACATGTTCATGATTTTAACAATACGTATCAAAAAGACAAAAACTTGCCATTTGATTACAATCACTGTTGACTATAGTCTATTGCTAATGTGTAGAGTAGTCATCAGCACAATCCAAGTCATAAAGTGTAAGAATTTGTCAATTTTCATGATTTGTTTGTTTAAGATTTGCAACAATCTAATT
>CANYLF016008475.1:0-13065 GCA_948193215.1 Bocquillonia castaneifolia
CTTTCATAATTATATATTTTATTATATTAATTGTTGTATTTATTATTTTTTAGAAGTTTAATATGTATGTTTAAAATTAAAAAAAAAGATTTATAAGTTAAATGGGTCGTGGGTCGTGTTAAATTTATGACCCACATACGACCCATTTAAGTAAATGGGTTATGCGTGTCGTATTCGTGTAACACGTTTATTTTTCGTGTCGTGTTCAGTTTTAAATTTTTGACACGATTATTAAATGGGTCGTGTTCGTGTTGACCCTAATTGTGTCACCTAAATCTGTCAACCCGACATGAACACGACCCACCAACCCGTTTTGACAGCCCTAACTCATGTGAGTTATGAGAATCATTGTATTCTTTTTATTTATTGTGATAAAATTAACAAATAAATAATCAATAAATTGATACTAAAACTTATACGTCAATTTTAACATTAAGATTTCCAACATTAGTTATCAAAATATTACTATTAAACTCATGTGCTAATTTTAACATTAAATTGCCATTTATGTACTTAGTTATAAGAGATTAATATTGTAACCAAACCTATAAGAGGAGAAGTAAGAGATTAATTTTCTAATACTATATATCTGTAAGTAAATAATGGGAGATGCCAAGTGGCATTCTCTTTAGTTAGATTGCCACATGGCATCAAAAACTTGAGTCAAACCTAAGCTTTATATATATACTAGTAATTTGTCCCGTGCTCTGCACGAGTTCTTGTTATATTTTTTATTATTAAATTGAAGATATATATGTATATAATTTTAAAGAAATATGCTAATCTAACATTGTCACGACCCAAATCCAGATTACATGATCGGCACTAGAGAACAAGAAAGCGATATGCTACCGGAACCCGTAGCAAGCCTTTGATCTGTTATACTGACAAATATAGACGAAATATACCAATCTTAACATATAAAACACTCCACTGAATATAAATATCATCTCAAACTTAGTATAATATAATGTTCAGCATACCGAGTTGGAGTCTCACACATCACACCACTCACAATATATCAATATTTATAATCAATATTACACAACATAATATTTATATAATAAGTATCGACATACGACATTTTTATTCAAACCCAAATCGAGAGTTATTACTGTAGCTCTAGATGGAAACCACGCAAATATAGAAAATAAAACATACGTCGAGTTGCCGGTAATCTAGGAATCCGACATAGAGACTCAAGTAAGAGGTCTTAAAGAAATCCTGAAAAAAAATGGGTTAAGGGGAGTCAGACGTCATTGAGTGAATCAATCGCATATTTATAAAATGCAACCTAAGCCGTAAGCAACATACATAATACGTTTATGTATACACACACACACACACACACACACACATACATACACACAACACTCTGATGAATGCAACAATCATAACAATAAGGGAGGAGGAATGAGGCAGAACCCCTAGTAACCCTCTACCCCATAACCGTATCTGGTTCTCTTATTCCAATATCATTCTCTTAATCCATAAGTCGTCTAGCACTCGAGCATGCCCTTGACTTTGCTACGCTGTTGCCCGAGCACTACACCGAGCACGCCACAGTCATAGCAAATAAATATAATAGATAAAGAATCGGTGCCCGAGCACTACACCGAGCAAGCCCCGATCTTACCATCATAAACATACACATACCTAACTCCTGTGTGCACACAGCCTGATGACACCCACCATGTAGCTCGTCCCACAACTATCCTTCGTCCGTAAGCACAGAATCACACACACACACACACACATATATATATATATTCATTTCATCACATCATATCATATACATAATAAATATATAATATAAACATATATATAATTGATTATGCAGTACACATATATGCATGATATCTATATGCCTTGATATAAAATATAAATGTATATATTTAATAAATATAATAAATATTAATAATCAAAAAATATATAAATATCAATATATAAAAATAATAATATACTTTTACGAGCAATATCATAAATATGAAATTAACTCACAAGTAGAATGGGCGCCTCCGTGTGCTCCCAAAGTACTCAGCCCTCCTTGGCCTCTCTGATTATCTACAGTATATAAATAATAAAAATAACTTAGAATAATAGACAACAACCTAATTCACTAAGAATTCTAGAATTCTATATAAAGTGTCGTATATATATCGGTTTACTTCTAACGGTAATCGTAACTTATATTTCTAACGTTTAAACCCGATGACACGTTTTACGAGAAAGTTCTACCAAAATTTTGACAGCATGTCCTCTATAAATTGGATATCTCTCCACCATAGTGGAGCCCGTTTCTGCATGCAAACAAACTCCTATATTCACCACTACATACTGGGCCTACCAGACTATCCGGATTTATCAATACAGACAACACAGCAATAACAGATAACATTTATATATCCATTATCATATTGAACTTATCGCACCATTTTATATATCAAATTATACTTATTTAAAGTCCATCAAGAGCAATTATTTTCCTTTATACCAGTCTGATACATCTACAGTCTTAATTCGGTTTACAGTCCAATTAATTATTCAACTGGTTTATCTTACTCATTTAAATACCAATTCAATTCCATTATAACTTATTTAACGCCCTAACAACAGATTTAAAGTCCAAACATATAAATTAGACACTTAACACGCATTTCCGGGACTTTCATACACTACGTTATAAATTTCGGGATTTTTAATTAACAAACTATACATTATTTGCCTATTGTTCCTTCATAAAAGTTATCCGAAATAATTTTAGGGATTTTTAAAAAATATGTCTGGAGTTCACCGGAGTAGGGCCCACAGCCACCGTAGACACCGGTGCGTGGAGCCCACGCTCCGTTGCCTGTGGTGGCCGATTGGTCACCCCAAGCTCCCGTTTGAAGCGCGACTCCTCCAGAAACTTAAATCCACTCACCACGTGCCTAGAAGCTCCACCAGTTGGCCGGATTGAAGGGATTTGAGTTACCGGCACCGATAACTCCGGCCTCCTCCGTCAGCCATCGTTTCGAGCTTGCACCATCATGCACAGGTGTTCGTAGGGGTTTTAGGAGGCTCTAAAGCTTATTTTGGGGTTTTGGTGGCTGAAAAATGGCCGGAGGACGCTGAACCACGGTGGCCGGTCCTTTCGTCACTTCAAAGCTCCGATCTTCTTCCTCCATTAACGGTAGTTGCTATTTTTGGAATGTACGGGTAGGTATCTTCGAGCTCTTTGTTTTGGTACCAAGAACGGCGGTGATGGTGGTCTATCGGTAGTGAACGGGTGGTGAGATGGTCTCGGGCTACAGTGGTACCTGTAGAGGATTTGGGATACTGTAATGTAAATAATTTCCAAAGTTTTTTCCATAAATAGATCCCTGGCAGCAGAAAAGGGTATATAGAATAAAGTTTTTGAGTTTTGCAATTAGGTCCTTTTCTCTAATTACTTCTTATTCTTAACTCGGTTTTTGCTCAAATTTTACCCACGGCTTTGTATAATATTTTAACACTTTTAAGTAGAAAATTATCTTAAAAAGACTTCCTGAACTACCCTTTTTTATTTTTAAAGATTAAAACCAATTAATTTAATCCCAAACCAATTAATTAAATTCTGGAAAAATTAATTTGATTCTGGACTAAATTATTTAATCCTGAGTTAAAATAAATTAATCTGGAGAAAATGACGATGAAAAATCACAGGTATTACATTCTCCCCACCTTAAGAAAATTCATCCTCGAATTTAAAACATACTTTACTATAGAAATAAGGGAGGGAATTGCTCTCTCATATCCTGCTCCAACTCCCAGGTACAATGTTCTACATAATGGTTTCTCCATACCACTTTCACCATTGAATCAACTTGGATCGTAGCTGTCTCACATGATGATCAATAATGGCTAATGGGTACTCATCATACTTCAGATCCTCTCCAATCTCAACATGATCCGTCTGAATCACATGTGAAAGGTCTGGAATGTATTTTTGCAACATCGACATATGAAATACCGAATAAATTCTAGATAGGGTGGCAAAGTCAATCTGTATGCCACCTCGCCAACTCTAGCCTCAATTTGATACGGGCCAATATACCTCGGTGCTAATTTACCTTCCCAAATCTCATTACACCCTTCATGGGTAACACCTTCAAAAACACACAATCTCCAACATCAAAAGAAATATCCTTCCTCTTCGGGTCTGCATAACTTTTCTATCTACTGAATACAGTCTGTCTTCAATCTTTATTTTATTAATGGAACTCTCTCTGAAGTAATTTGAAATAATTCAGGTCCAGTCAACTGTCTCTCGCTAACATCCCAACACAATGGGGACCTACACTTCAAACGGTGCCATCTCAATACTCGCATGATATCTATTATTATAAGCAAACTATACCAATGGAATATTCAGATCCCAATATCCTCTGAAATCCATAGCACACATCCTTAGCATATCCTCTAGAGTCTGTATAGTTCTGTCTGATTGTCCATCCGTCTGTGGGTGAAAAGTTGTGCTAACATTCAATCTAGTTCCTAAATTTGCTTGCAGTTCTTTCTAGAAAATTGAGGTAAAACTAGAACCTCTGTCTGATACAATTATTTCTGGAACTCCATGTAACCGTACTATCTCAGAAATATACAACTTGGCTAACTTCTACACAGTATAAGTCTACTTCACAGGTATTAAGTGAGCCGACTTGGTCAATCTATCAACAATAACCCAAATCGAGTCAAATTCACTCCGAGTACGGGTTAATCCAGTCACAAAATCCATAGTCATCATATCCCACTTCCATTCAGGAATGGGTAGTGATTGTAACAACCCATAAGGCCTTTAATGCTCTAGCTTCACTTTCTGATATGTCATGCATCTAGACACAAAGTCTACTATGTCTTTCTTCATTCCACTCCATCAGTACATGCTCTTCAAGTCATGATACATCTTGGTTGCACTGGGATGCACACTGTAAGATGAATAATGTGCTTCTTCCATGATTTCTTTCTTCAGATCATCAACCTTTGGAATACATACCCTATTACCCATTCTCAACATACCTTCACCATCAATTTTAAACTCCTTAGTTGCACCTTATTATATCTGCGTGACAATCTTTTACAATTTTGGGTCCCGCAACTGAGCTTCCTTTACTCTATCTAAGTATACAGATCTAACTCTGAACTATGCTAGCAGACATCCAGATCTGTTCAACCATCATTGCAAACCTTGATAAAAAAACTGATCTATCTGTCTGTACACAGGTCTCCTCTGTACACTAATATGAGCATTTTCTGCTCAAAGCATCTGCTACCACATTTGCTTTCCTAGGATGACATAGAATCGAACAATCGTAATTCTTCAGCAACTCCAACCACCTAACCTGCCTTATATTCAGGTTACTCTATTGAAATATATACTTCAAGCTTTTATCATCCGTATATATCTCACAAGGTACACCATACAAATAATGTCTCCAGATCTTCAATGCAAATACCATTGCTGCTAACTTTAGATCATCGGTAGGGTAATTCTTCTCATGATTCTTCAACTGTGTAGAAGCATAAGCTACTACACATCCATTCTGCATTAACACGCACCCTAACCTCACTCGTAAAGCATCACAATACATAACGAAGCCATCAAGTCCAGAAGGTAAAGTCAACACAGGTGCTGTTATCAACCTTTGCTTCAATAATTGGAAATTGTTCTCGTAAGCTTCATTCCACTCAAATCTGACATTCTTTTAAGTTAACTTTATTAATGGTGCTGCAATTCGAGAGAAATCCTATACAAATCTCCTGTAGTAACTTATTAAACCCATGAAACTTCTGATCTCAGTGATTGTAGTTGGTTTAGGCCAATCTAACATTGCCTCAATCTTCTTTGGATCCATATGTATACCTTCTTTAAACACCACGTGTCCCAAGAAAGCCACACTGTTTAACCAGAATTCACACATTGAGAATTTAGCATATAGCTGTTCTCTTCTCAAAGTCTCCAACACCAATCTCAGATGTTGTTCATGTTCCTCTGCACTCCTCAAATACACTAAAATATCATTAATAAAGACTATCATAAACCTGTCCAAAAATGGTCCGAATACCCTGTTCATCAAGTCCATAAAGGCTGCTAGAGTATTAGTCAGCCCAAAGGACATCACCAAGAATTCATTGTGACCATATTTAGTATGAAATGCTGTCTTAGGAATATCTACTTCCCTGATCCTCAACTGATGATATCTTGACCTCAAGTCAATCTTAGAAAAGCACTGGGCACCCTGAAGCAGATCAAACAGATCATCAATTTGTGGAAAAGGATATTTGTTCTTGATTGTTACTTTATTCAACTCTCTGTAATCAATACAGAGTCTGAGTGTACCATCCTTCTTCTTCATGAACAAGACAGGTGCGCCCTAAGGAGAAATACTGGGTCTAATGAAACCATTATCCAGCAACTCATGTAACTACTCCTTAAGCTCCTTCAACTCTGCTGAAGCTATTCGATACAGAGGTATAGATATAGGAGCTATTCTCAAAACTACATCGATACAGAACTCTATCTCTCTGTCGGGTGGTAACCTTGGTATCTCCTCTGGAAATACATCTGGATACTTACACACAACCAGAACTTCACTCACATTTTTTACTGCTACTGTAGTATCTTTAACCACCACTAAGAATCCTTGACAACCCCGCCTGATCAACTTCCTAGCAGTAATTACAGAAATTAAGTTCTGAGGCCTTTCACATTTCTCGCCTCTGAATCTAAATTCTTCTTCACTAGGTATTTTGAGTATCACCTCTTTTCTTTTGAAATCCAAGGTAGCATAATGTTGGGATGGCTAATCCATTCCCAGGATTACATCAAAATCCATCACATCTAGCAGTATTAACTCTGCCATCATTTCTCTATCTTCAATTTCATAGAGCACATCAAAAAATGATGTTAGTGACCAAGACTTCACTCAATGGAGTGGCCACTGACAACGGAGTCAACATCCTAGTCCCTCTACAGCTAACCCTCGATGCAAAAGTAGGAAAAATAAAAGAATAGGTCACACGAGGATTAAATAAAATAAAAGCATCTGTACTTCATATGGAAATAGTACCTACCACCACTGCATTCGAAGTCTGAGTGTCCTGTGGAGTGAGTGTTAAAACCCTAGCCTGGCCTCCTCCCTACTGTGAGGTAGATGCCTACCATGTGCCTCTACCACCTGCTCTGCCTCCATTTCTTCCCCCAAAATCTAGGCCCTGCTGGCCAGTCATCTGAAATCTGCCCTGAGAAGGGCCCACCTGATAAGGTCCTCCCTGGAAGGGAGTAGGGTACTAAGGATGTGGATGTGATGGTTGCTGAGCCACACTAGATGTTGTAGAAGCTAGATGAAACAAAGTCTGGTTTGGGGAAGGACAAAACAGACAACTCCTAGCATAATGTCCTGGCTGTCCACATTTATAACATGCATTTGGGGCCAGATGACACGATCCTTAATGGACCCTTCTATAATTCTGACAGGAACTGGGGCCGGAACTAGAACTACTATAACCAGCATTGCCGTAATAGGCCCTCTGCCCACTACTGCTACTACCGGCTTTAAAGAATGAACTTTTATATCCACCTCTACCATGTCTTCCCCTGCCATGCTTATGAGAAGCTAAGGGAATTCACTGGGTCGACCCTCATTGACCATACCCAGTCTGGCCTCCACCAAATCCTACCTGAAAAGTCGCTTAGGGTTGCTGTATACCCTTGTTAAACTATCATCCATATCTACTGCTCTGACTCCAGGATCTAGAACTACCATCACCAAAAGATCCAGGTCCTGTACGGGGTCTCAAAAGCCTCTGCTTAATAGATACAGCCTCTACATACATGAAATCCAGATCCTGGCCCTGAGTCCTCATACTGGCATACTTTTGGCCTAATCCTGCCACATATAGGAGTATAAACCGCTCCTAGTCCTGGGCCACTAGGCCTGTAAATCTGGTCAACCTCCGAAACCTGTTAGTGTAATCAGTCATGGTCTCATCTCTCCCTCTAGAGATATTCATAAGCTGTGCCCTATTCTGCATCTGATAAGGTAAATACATGTAATGTTGTTCAAACCTTCTCTCAAACTCCTCATAGGTGATGGTATGTATAATCATTCTGATAGCAGCATTGGACCAATCTAGAGCCTCTCGCTCCATACAAGTTTCCACCATCCTCATCGTCTAGGCCTCATTTGCTCCAAAATTCACCCGATTCCTCAATACATTCAAGAAATCTAAAGGATCTCTTGTCCCATCAAATGGCACCCTGAATGACCTAGAAAAAGTGCTAATTGCTTCCAAATCAAACATCTGTCTAGGCTGCTGAAAGGCCTGAGCGATCCCCCTAACCATAGCCTCTAAGGTCGCCGGGTCTACTCCTACAAATCACTGTGCCTGCTGTTCGGGTATTTCACCCTGTTCCTATTCATCCTTGGCGCCTCCTCTAATTCCTTGGTCTACCTCTGCGCCTAGGCTGTTCAAGAACCTCTTGATTGAGAGGAATTTTCCCCTCCTGTGAACCAGCATCATCTTCCTGATTAGCTTGTGGTTGTTGCACGTTTCTACGCCGTCTAGGCGACAATCTAAAAATAAAATAGGTATACTATAACAACAATATAAATTCTAACGGAATGCTGAAATCTAAAAGCAAGGAAGACTTGACAAGGACAAATACGAATCCTATGCTACAGTAATTTCAAGAAAGACTCAAACACTTTACGGAGTTCATATTATATATATAAACAAAACCATAAGCTCTGATGCCAACTTTGTCACGACCCAAACCCGGATTACGTGATCGGCGCTAGGGAACGGGAAAGCAATATGCTACCGGAATCCGTAGCAAGCCTTTGATCTATTATACTGATAAATATAGATGAAATATACCAATCTCAATATATAAAACACTCCACAGAATATAAATAGCATCTCAAACTCAGTATAATGTTCAGCATACCAAGCTGGAATCTCACACATCATACCACTTATAATATATCAATATTATAATCAATATTACACAACATAATATTTATATAATAAGTATCGACAGACGACATTTTTATTCAGACCCAAATCGAGAGTTACTACTGCAGCTCTAGATGGAAACAACACAAATATAGAAAATAAAAACACACGTCGAGTTACCGGTGATGTAGGAATTCGACGTAAAGACTCAACGTAAGAGGTCTGAAAGAAATCCTGAAAAAAATGGGTTGAGGGGAGTCAGACCTCACTGAGTGAATAAATCACATATTTATGAATTACAACCTAAGCCGCAAGCAACATACATAATACGTATATGTATATATGTGTGTGTGTCTATAATAATAATAATAATAATAATAATAATAATAATAATAATAATAATAATAATAATAATAATAATAATAATAATAATAATAATAATAATAATAATAGTAGTAGTAGTAGTAGAACAACAACAACAACAACTACACACAACACTTTGATGAATACAACAACCATAACAATCATGGAGGAGGATTGAGGAAGAACTACTAGTAACCCTCTACCCCATAATCGTATCTGGTTCTCTTATTCCAATATCATTCACTTAATCCATAAGTCGTTTGGCGCCCGAGCATTACACCAAGCACACCACAGTCATAGCGAATAAATATAATAAACAAAGAATCGACACCCGAGCACTACACCGAGCAAGCCCTGATCTTACCATTATAACCATACACATACCTGACTCCTGTGTGCACAAAGCCTGATGACACCTACTAAGTAGCTCGTCCCATAACTATCCTCCGTCCGTAAGCACAGAATCACACACACACACACACATATTCATTCCGTCACATCATATCATATACATAATAAATATATAATATAAACATATATATAATTGATTACCCATTACACATATATGCATGATATCTATATGCTTTGATATAAAATATAAATGTATATATTTAATAAATATTAATAATAAAAAAATATATAAATATCAATATATAAAACTAATAATATACTTTCTATGAGCAGTATCATAAATATGAAATTAACTCACAAGTAGAATGGGTGCCTCCGTGCGCTCCCGAAGTACTCAGGCCTCCTTGGCCTCTCTGATTATCTACAGAATATAAATAATAACAATAACTTAGAATAATAGACAACATCCTAATTTACTAAGAATTCTAGAATTCTATATAACGCATCATATATATATTGGTTTACTTCTAACGGTAATCGTAACTTATATTTCTAACGTCTAAACCTGACAACATGTTTTACGAGAAAGTTCTACCGAAATTTCAATAGCATTTTCTCTGTAAATCAGATATCTCTCCATCGTAGCGGAACCCGTTTCCGCAAGCAAACATACTTCTATATTCACCACCACATACCGGGTCTACCAAACTACCCGGATTTACAAACACAGACAACACAGCAATAACAGATAACATTTATATATCCATTAATGTGTGCTACACATATTGAATTATTGCACCATTTTATCGATCAAATTATACTTATTTAAAGTCCATCAATATCAATTATTTTCCTTTATACTAGTCTGATTCATCTACAGTCTTAATTCGGTTTACAGTTCGATTAATTATTCAACCGGTCTACCTTACTCATTTAAATACCAATTCGATTCCAATGTAACTTATTTAACGTCCTAACAACAGATTTAAAGTCCAAACATATAAATTGCACACTTAACGTGCATTTTCGGGACTTCCATACACCGCGTTATAAATTTCAGGATTTTCAATTTGCAAACTATACATTATTTGCCAATTGTTCCTTCACAAAAGTTGTCCAAAATAATTTTAGGGATTTTAAAAAATATGTTTGGAGGTCACCGCAGTAGGGCCCACAGCCACCGCAGATGGCGACTTGTGAAACCCACGCTCCGCCTCCTGTGGTGGCCGGTTGGCCACCCCAAGCTCTAGATTGAAGCGCGACACCTCCAGAAGCTTAAATCCACTCACCACACGCCTAGAAGCTCCACCAGTTGGCCGGATCGAAGGGATTTGTGTCACCGGCACTGAGAACTCCGGCCTCCTCCGTCAGTCGCCATTTCGAGCTTTCACCATCGCACATAGGTGTTCCCAGGGGTTTTACGAGGCTCTGAAGCTAATTTTTAGGTTTTGGTGGCCGGAAAATGGTCACAGGATGCTGAACCATGGTGGCCGGTCCTCTCATCACTTTCGAAGCTCCGATTTCCTTCCTCCGTCAACGACAGCTTCTATTTTTAGTATGTATGGGTAGGTATCTTTGAGCCTTTTTGTTTTGGTACCAAGAACGGTGGTGATGGTGGTCTATCGGCGGTGAACGGGTGGTGAGATGGTCTCGGGCTACAGTGGTAGTTGTAGAGGATTTGGGGTACTGTTACGTAATTAATTTATAAAGTTTTTTTTTCCACAAATATATCCCTGGTAGCAGAAATGGGTATATAGAATAAATTTTTTGAGTTTTGCAATTAGGTCCTTTTCCCCAATTACTTCTTATTCTTAACTCGATTTTGCTCAAATT
Source organism: Bocquillonia castaneifolia (assembly GCA_948193215.1). NCBI lineage: Eukaryota > Viridiplantae > Streptophyta > Magnoliopsida > Malpighiales > Euphorbiaceae > Bocquillonia > Bocquillonia castaneifolia. Next base: position 11,524 of record CANYLF016008475.1, read on the forward strand.
TTACCCACGGCTTCGTATAATATTTTAACACTTTCAAGTAGAAAATTAGCTTAAAAAGACTTCTCGAACTACCCTTTTTAATTTTTAAAGATTAAATCCAATTAATTTAATTCCGGACCAATTAATTAAATTCTAGAAAAATTAATTTGATTCCGGACTAAATTATTTAATCCCGAGTTAAAATAAATTAATTTGGAGAAAATTATGATGAAAAATCACGGGTATTACAGACATACACTGTATTATTATTAATAGTAAATAGTTAATACATAATAATATATGATTCAAAAGTAAATACAAATCAATAATAACATTAAGCATATATATATTTTATAGATTTCTTAGAAAGTTGATAAAAGAATGATGTTAATTTTATTTTGTATGAATGATCTATAATAAATTATTATTGGAATAATAAATAAAAATAAATAAATTTAAGTAAATAAAATATTAAAATACTAACTTTTTTTGAGAATTTCAATATTGATAAATATTAATTACCTACATAAATAAATATAAAATATCATCATCTTATGGATGTCTTCCTTCTTTGTAAAAATAATTTGAATTTTATACATCTCTTTTTAATATATATTTTTAGGGGACCTCCTTTTAAAATTAAAATAAAATACCTTTTATTTTACAAAGAATTCAAAAGTTTTTAAATTTATCATATGTAAATAAAATTATATTTTCCTTCAAGACAAATTTCAAATTATTATCATCTTAGAAATATGAGATATAATCTGTTCATTTTTTTTTCTCACATTCCTTTCAAAATAAAATAAATCTCCAATATAATTATACATTTTAATAAAAAACACAATAATTGGTTTTTAAAATCACTAAATATCATTGATGATATAAGTTACAAATAAAATTATTAAATGCCATTGATAATATGAGTTACAAACTATCAATGTCACAAATATTAAATTAGCCAATTATTGTATATGGCCATTAAAACTTGTAGTTATCGAATAATAAATTGTGAAGAGTTAGCAAAATTAATTTATCTAATTAAATTTTTCATAAATATACAGTGCTATGAGTAATTTTTACATACACCAAGAGTATACACTATATAGTGCTATAGGTTATATGTTTTTTTAAAAAACTTTTCCTACATTCTTCAATATATCAATTACCACATATTTTATATAATTCATTCGATTAAATGAATTTTGTATAATTTGTTATTTTTATTTAACAATTTGATTGCATATAATATGCACCACTAAAACCTACTCTAAATTGTTCCTATATTAAATATTTTGAATTAATTTAACTTTCTAACCATAGTATATACGTCTAAAAAAATTAAATAATAGTGAAACATAAAGTAATAGTAAAATTTTGATTATTTGAAAAAAATCATTGAATAATGATTATTTAAATTAAATGATAAATTTGAATAATAAATGAATTTCTAGAAGAAATATATGAATCAAAAGCTTAACATCCTAAAATGAAAGTGGGAAATATTAAAAATTAACTGCACACAATTTATATATATATATATATATATATATATATATATAT
>CANYLF016008593.1:0-11349 GCA_948193215.1 Bocquillonia castaneifolia
GCTTTATTGCCTAGTTTCTTCTTTCCGGCAGTAATGCTTGATAGAGGAAATGCCTCACCTGAGAGTTCAAGTTCAATCCCATCACTTCATGCCAGTCTTGATCTGACCTCGATTCCGCCCTTACTTCAACTTCACTTAAAGACTATTACCATTTCTCGGCCTAAGGACTATGCTTCTAAGCCCGACTGCTAATGAAAGTCTTTCAATCCTAGTAATTCAAAGGCTAGGAGGAATGGAATTACATATCCTATTAATGGTATCGATCTTTTGATACCCAGTTCAGAGTGAAGACTTTGATGAATACTAGCCCTGTTCTTCCTGTCTTTCCAGGCAAGGCAGTACGTATGTTTATGGTTTAATGAATTTTTCCTTTCTAGCAAAGCAGCTCATATGCTAACATGGTCATCCATCCAACCTCTATCAATCGGTCTTTCCTCTTTCAATCGCTTGAATTAAATCGGTCCAACCGGAAATCTTGAATCTCTAACGATCGCATCTGTCTGACTAATGGGAGAGATTGGCTCTATGGCCGCTTTTCCTTAAGTTTCATGCCTCTTCAATCGATATCGAATAAGGTCACAGAGATACTAGGCTTAAATAATATGCCATAAAATTCATTATTGAAAGCCTTAGGACGGAATTCCACTATCCTTATTAGGAGGTCTCCCTATTGATATTTAAATCACTCTCAAACGGGGGTGGGGGTGGGTACAGAAAGACTAATCCAATCTTTTAATTCAACAAAAAGTACCACCAGTGTGACCAGTGTGATAGAATAAAATTCCGAGTGATAAGACGTAGGATGGAACCGAATCGAGCCTACGGGGAAGTTGCTCCTTAGAATGCCAAACCAAATTAGAAGCAAGCAAGGCTTTCTTTTCTTGTAGTCGGGGAAAGAATCCCGGAGTGGATGCTGAACCCATTCTAGAGCCCAGAGGAAGAAGAAATAACATTCCATGCTGCGAGGCATCGCTGATAACATCGCCTGTTGTACAGTTGCTTTAGCCTAGGAGCCAACCTAGCTAAGGCAATCAGGGGCTGTGTAGATAGATGCTCTTTCCTCTTGCGGAAAAGCTATTCGTTGAGTTGAGATACTACTGCTTAGATTAGATGGTTAGCTTAGTAGATGCTTTCTTGTAGCTCTGCCATTTAAAAAGAGCTTCTCTTGTGTTCTTGAGTTAGTTTTTTTGTCTTGTAGCTACCACCGATATGCTATGCAAGTGGTAGAAGTGATGCTATTAATTCAGTGCTAAGCACTCAGCGCGCTCAGGGCTTGGAAGACCCTTCGCTAGCGAGGCAGCTATTACGGAGGAAGAATAAGTAAGAGGGAGGGGTACCAAGGAGACAAAGACAACTATGTAAGGCTTAGACCTTGCATATACTGCTTCTCCTTTGGGTAGCTTTCTCTTCAAGCACTCTTTCTTCTTTCCCAAATCGACTTCCTAAGTATAAGAAAAGTACGGAATCAGCTGTGGAAAATCTCCCGAAGTAGGCAAGAAGCAAGGGAAGAAAGTGAGTGAACTACTGACCTAATAGGAAAAACCTCGGAAATGATTCAATGCTTTCCTGGCCTGTCTTCAATGGCATGAAGTCAGCTTTCAGTAATTGCATGGGAATTTCCTTGATTCGGGAAGTCAAGGCATGAATAAAGCAATGAAGGAAGCGTGGAAAATTCCTTTCGATACCCAATCCACTGCCCTAGACTATACGGATCGAACGAGAAGGAAGTAGCCAATTCTCTACCGAAAGAAGGGGAGTTGAAGTTCTCTGAGGGGGAATATCATACCTTACTCTACAAAGTTATCCCTTAGAGCCCGCGGCTCCTGCACCTGCCCTAGAAAGAGAAAGAGGTTATCCCTCAATTCAAGGCCTTATAAAGTAAGTCGAAATATTCAATTACCTTCCCACATACCTATATACGGGTAGCTTACTAAGCATTCAGTCCTGCTAGCCCGGTATACTACCTCTATTACAAAGATTCTTCCAACTGATAATTCGCGATTGAAGTCTGGATTTTCGAGACTTTTGAAGTCGAAGGTGCTATCAGAGTTCCAGAAAGTAGTTAAACCAGAAAGCTATCGAGTTTGAAACTCCTTCTGTCGACTAGCAAGTTGTCGATCAAAAAAACCCGTAGTTTCTTACTCTGCATTCAGAGTCGTCCACTAATTCCACTAGATCTCATACTGCCGGGAATGAAAGAGGATGAAAGTAGGATTCAAAATCTTATCCGGAAAAGAGCACTGGATGTAAAGAAACGAACCTTCAAGGGCCACGTACCAAATTGACTAAGCTGGCTTTCCATATCGGAATAGTGTCTAGCGCTTCGACCCTGTCCTCCCTTGGGAATTGGTCTCTTAGATTGTGCACGTGAAAAGAAAGCAGTAGCATTAGCAGGAGCAGGAAGATCAATAGTATAAGAAGATGCCATTGAATCTGCTGCGTCGAATGCCGGGTTATATAATCTCCTGTTAGGCGCGCTAGCCCTGTTTTCAGGAAGTGAATCAGATAATATAGCAGAAAGCTAGTCAAGGCCCTCGCTCAGGCGGGATAGATTAGAGCTAGATCGACTACTTTTTCTTTCCTTGGCATTACATTACCTACGACCGAAGTGACCCAACCCCGACATATGTCTTACTAGCATCCGGCCGAGAAGAATTAGGCAAATCCCCTGCTTGATAATCTGCTGTTGTCGGAATAACCCCTGTTGGGATAGGAATGAAGCCAATTTCATTTGCCTCACCACCTTTTCTTTTCCCTGTATTGAATACTTTTGGCAAAGGCCCTACCTCCTTCCGATGGATTAACTGTGCTATTTATTGTCTCATTGATCCGATTTGCAAACTACCTATTAGAAGAAGCCCTTCTTCTTATGGACTCCTCCAAAAGCCATTCCCCCTACGCTATTAATTAATGCCCCATCGAATCTGTACTCGTGGACAACGAAAAAGCCATTGCTAACTCTTTCATGAAGTTGAATGTCGGAAATGCTCTTGAAAGAGAAATCCCATTCGTGGGCTAAAAAAAGCAGGTTTGAGAAAGTCAGAAAGGGTTTGCACCTTACGACTGCTACAGTTAATTTCTCATCAGAGAAAAGAAAAAACCTAGAATAGAACGCCCGGTGACATTCTAAAAACCCCTTCTGCTTCACTTGCAAACATTCCGGCTATAGCACCGGCTCTTTCCCGCAGAGAGAGAGTTAGTTTCTATTCTCGTCTGTTCTCATTCCTGCTTTCAGTCAAGTAATGAACCCCGTTGGCAAGGGATCTCTTTTGTGCGTGTCTACTATTGATTAAGGTGCAAAGAGCCTAAGCGGTTCAAGCTATTATATTTCGAGCCTGCTTTCCATTTGGCTTGGCGTTGAAACTTTGTCTTGAGTCCTTCTCTTTTCCCACTCTTTCGAAGAATAAATATAGGGTATTATTTCAAAGCCCCTATTCTTTCCTAGTGGCGGCCTTTTTCTGCCCATCTAGGAATCTCAAATCGATCTCAACTGTACAATCTTGTGAAAAAAAGAAAATAGGATATAGGCGAAATTCTCTTGATCTCTGTAAAGTAAAATAGGTTTTAGAATGGATCAATGGCTGAGAAAAAGGCCTAGAGCACTCTCCGATCTTTCCTTTTTCAAGTTAAGACTTGCCTTAGTCTTACTAAGCTTGAAGTAAAGTAAGGAAGTCACTAGACTGATTGACATAATATGCACATTCCTTTTGGGATAGTACCCGGGAAAAGGATGTCAAGACCTCACTCTAATATGGAAGCGTTGTAGGCTAGGTCAATCAACAACATTCACCCGAAGGAGGGAGGAAGTTAACGAACACTAACACAAAGAAGGCAGAGACGGGGTAGGTAGTGTGTCAGGAGAAAAGAAGACTGTGCCCGAACATAAGGCTGCTCGCTACGCCCCTGACTCTTATCCCGGATAAGGCGCATCTCTTCGTTGAGCTCCTTTCTACAATAACTCATTTTCATTTCGAGATGCGAAGAAAATATGAGACTTTTAGTATATCTACTTCCGCGTGGAAATGAGCCTTCGTAAGGCCGACGTCTAAACCTTAATATCCATTTCCTTTCTAAGCAAGCCAGACTTATGCAAATAAGCGCATCGTATTTGAGTTGACGACCTAAGAGTTCTGTCTTTTCTTTGCTTCTTTTCTTTTTAAGTCTACTTTGTTTGACTTTCCATACTCAGAACCCTTCCCCTGTATGGAGCCACCGTCGCAGTATAGTATAGCATACAGGAACCTATTCCCGCGAAGTGAAGTACCCGCCAGCGTTCCCGGGCCTTTTTCTTTCCTCAATCAAAGCCGTCTTTTTTTTTCTTCACCCTTTGATATGCGGGCATTTCTTGCTTCGTGCTGCATGCGTCCGTCAGCCCTTGCGGTTTTACGACATCAGCCCTAAGGCATATATAGGCAAGCCGGTTTCCAAGCCTCGTCGGCCCCCAAGCAAGTTAATCAATGCCCAGAAAAGAAAGTAGCCTCCGTCATCTTTGGAGTAGGAAGTCTTCGATCTGCCATATCGGCCATACCAGAATGACTTTTCCCATTCGGCATCAAAAACGTGGGAAAAATGTCACTCTAATGGGGTTGAGAAGACAAAAGAAGAGAAAGAATCTTCTTAAAAGAACCATAACAGGGGCGGACTCCCGAAAGATAGGAAAGTTTCAAGCGATAGGAAAGTTTCAAGCTTGAACCTCTCTCTATGGTCGAGTGACTCCGTACCTCAAAGAATGATTATTTCAAAAAGTATTTAAATGGGAATCAACCAATCTTTCACCAATCATCGATATTCTGATATTCGAGATCGTCTTCATATACCAGTAAGAACTCATAATACTGCTTTTGTTTACAGGGATAGCAATTGGCTACCACCTAGCATTCGTAATCTTAATATGGTCCATCTATATCCACATAGTAATCGTTTTCCACCTATTTACATGCGTAGCACTCAGTATTATCCACATCATTTACATGCCTTAAGACAAGGCCCTATTTCGGTACCAGAATCTCAAAGCGCGGGTACTGCCCGATCTGAGCTTGATCATATGAAGCAATCTTCTTTTAGTCGTAATGATAGAAAGAAAAGATCTAGTAGGAGAGGTGAGGAAAGCAATATAGATTCCGAGACTAAGACTGATAGGAGTGGTGAGGAAAGCGATATAGATTCCGAGACTGATTTCGAATCTCCGAAGACTTCTTTTAGCCCATCATCTTCGCCTTTTGGTTCACCTATTTCTATTGCATCCTCTTCACGTAGATCCTCATCCTCATCCTTATCCTCTGAAGGTAACGAGCTTTCTTCAGCACAATTATTATTTAATCTAACCCTTATGGGGATTATTCTTTGGTCGGCTTTACACCCTACGATTAATCCGAATCTATTCGATTATTCAATTCTTAATCCTTCAAACATAGAACTTAGTACAGCACCTTCAGATTTGATTTCAGGCATTAATGAACCCTCGGTAGATGTAGATTCAACCATCTTTCCCATCAACCCTCTAGGTGATGATGGGAATCATTCAAATAATACCTCTGAAAAGGATCCGATAGTAAGTGCTGTGCTCGCAGGTGCATTTCTTCTATATATACTATTCTCTAAATAAGAATCTCTCCGATCGAATGGACAGACAAGCCTGATAAATTGTGTAGTCTAAGTATAAGTCAAAGTATTCTATGAAAAATCGATCGGCCCAAACCACAAAGGCGAAGGAAGAAAGTAGCAAGCCAGAACGGCAAGGATTTATGGCTCTTTATATACGTATCTTTCTTTATGGAAGCTGTCTTCCTTTATGCCTTTTATCTTCTCTAAAACCATTTGCCTTCTTAAGAGGTCTGGTCTCATTCTAGTACCAGTAGCTGTCCAAAGAAGAAAAGAAAAAAAGGGAAAGAGATAATTACAAGGTAAAAGAAGTCACTAACCAAAAAGGGTAAGGTACGAAGTCACTCATATAGTCTCTATGTGAGAAAAGAGCTGCGGAAGAAAACGAGCTCAAAGCCAATTGTTGCGTGCTTTATCACATCTTTGGCATAGCTGATGTGTCAACCATTACGATCTTTTAGAGATTTACAAAAGGTAATTTAGCTCACTTTACAGGTAAGCATCTAATAGCCAAGAAGGCAGAGGGGTATAGCATCCAAGCTACGGTGAATAGCATAGAAGCATAGAAAAGCTAGTCGAGAATGCGATCATGCCCTTTTCAGCCCTTTATCCCACGTTCTGGATCGTCTTAGAAGGCTTACGTCAAATCTTTCCTTATATAGCTATATGAGCTGCTTCTTACCTCATATATAGCTATATGAGTGACTTCTTACCTTTTCCTTCTCTCATTCTTTCATAGTTCGTTGCGGAAGTAACTAAAGTGAATACGAGAGGTACGTAGTAACTCGACTCTTAAGGTATAAAGTAACTCGACCGAGAGGTACGAAGTAACTAAGCCGTAAGGTTAGGGAAAGGAAAAGTGATAGCAAGGATAATCACGGGATAAACGAAAAGAAGGGAAAGGTTCCCTCTTCCTATGAACATGAGTCTATTTTGGTCTAACTTTGAGTCAATAGGGTCCAAAGTGAAAAGGAAACTCAAATAAAGCTATTAGTTGGCTATTTTGTCTATCTCTAGACTAAGATTAGTAGGAAATAAGTGTCTATCTTCTGGCTAATAATCAAACTGTTTAATCAGTTTTAAAAAACAAAAATGGGTCGGACTTAAGAAAGCTTCTTAACATCCACCTCAAACTAGATAAAAAAAGAGGCAATATCATGAATCCATTTACAGAACACAATGGCCTATCTTCAAATAGGCAGGATGGTGAGTTAAATAAGGAAAGACCCCTTTGTCTTGAAAGACAGACCAACTCCACCCCGAGAAAGAAGGAGATGGTAGGCAATTCCTCGACTCCTTCTGGAAAGGAAAATTCTTCTTCTAAGAAAGCAATTCATAGTAAGAAAAAGGAAGAAATCCAAAGTAAGAAAGAAGGTAAGAACCCAATTCTTCATTTTCCCCAAAAGCCACAGCAGGATATTTGGTTAAATCAAAAGCCGATTCTGCTAAGACAAAAGAGGAAAGATATAATTTGCGGGATGGGCTTTTTCTTCTTAATTTTTTTCCGGTATGCCGCTCCGCGAGCAAGGAGCGATAGAATAGAACCAAGTGTCATGATGATGATGTCGGACTTTGCACCTATTTGTATCTCGTTAGTAATCAGTCTGCTAGTTTCTTGGATCCTACTCGGTCTTCCTTTTCTATTTTCTTCCAATTCCATTCCAGAAAAATGCTTTCGGAAAATTTCTATTGGTTTCTTATTGCTAGGGCTATGCTACTTTCTTTGTCTAAAAATAGGTTCGATGGACCTATTTTTAGATTTTTTTGAAAGGGGAGGAATCTCTGTGGTGGGCCGGTTCGTCTATAGCTCTTTCCTAAAGATGGGCTTCTCGGGTGGTATGGTCTTGGCCATAGTTTTGACGGTGAAAGCTCTTCTCACTTTTGGGGTCGAACCCAATATGATGATGCCTTCGGGTTCGGGTGGAGGAGAATCCCCGCTTCCTCTTCCGGGTCCTTCCGGAAATAAAAGCTCTTCCTCGTGGACGGAGGATTCATTCGACTTACGGGAATTTATAAATAGCGAGGCTGACCCCAAAATCAATGCTAGGGGGGCCAATCATTCCCCTTCGCATCCTGCCTCTGAGGGCACACACTGTCCTCCTCTGTCAAGCAGAGCCTCTACCCCGTCGTCCTCTTTTTTCAGAGGACTTTCGGACGCGGCCCCCGCACCGGAACTTGGGGAGGAAGTGCTGCAAGTGAGCCCTACTCATTCCATTTCTCAAACGGATCTATGGAATGAACTTTCCCCGTCGGCTCCAACCCCAGGTCAGGATAATCAACGGCCCCTAGTCGTCGAGCAAGCAACGCCTGATCCCGCTCCACAGGAGGTTCCTTTGCGGGACTTTCAACATCAAACAATAAAAAATCGCCTTGCCACTTTGACTCCACAAAGAGAAGTCAACGACGACCAAGTGGACGCGATCATTTGTTTAAAAGAAGCAATTGTCGATCGCATGGCCAAATTGGACCCCCATCCATTCTGGGCTGAGCAAAAGGACTATTTGGTCGCTCATGGAATCTTAAATAAGGAAGCAGAGTATACAATTGGAACACTGGAGAAGAACCTTGAGAAATTAACAAGCGAAGGCCAAAACTCTTTTTTTTTTTAAAGCTTATAAAAGAGAGAACTTCGAATTAGACGGCCGATTTGCTTGACAAGCTGCTCTATTTGTTAGTTATGCCTGCGAGGGACAAGAAATTCTCGTATTTTTTATGTTATGTGAATCTTGTTCAGACGGTTTGAAAAAAAAGAAACTGGAAAGAATCGCATTTCCTTACTACTATATACGAGGGCCACCAACTGTTACAAGGACCTTACTACTTTCTAGTTTATCGTTTGACCCTTCATTCTTACTTCGACTACTTAGGACTTGATCTTAGGCAACCGGTGACCGCCTCTATGAGGACCTTTGGGCGGAGCTTCCTCGATCAAGAGTGCCAGCCGGGCGGCACTAGAGATGTGGAATCACGTCTTGCGCCATATGTACTGAGGAGATCATCACTCGGGAGACATGGTTACAAGCCCGGCAACCAGTTCCTTCCAATAGGTCAACCTATCCAGTCCAGATAAAATGTTGGCATACCAATCAGGGTTCCATCCTTCCGGACTTGCGATAGAAGATTGGAGCGGCTTGAGTCTATACTATATAATATACGCGTACGCGATTTTAGTAGCTTCTTGAATCTAGATTATCCTTGGATGCGGAAGTCACCTTTCTCTTTCCCATTGGGTAGTTACTCTCAACAAGATTCTCAGCTCTTCTTTATTTTATTTTATTGAATTGCAAAGCCGAAAGCAGACAGACCAACAAGAACGATTGCTGATTCCCTTACTTATCCTACAGGGTCTGGCTGTTATGTCTAAAGCATCCGAAATGGATCCTCCTTAATAGGGAAGCCCCTATCTTCAATATACTAGACTAGTTAGATTCCCGTATAACCTGGTGTTGTGTTCGGCGAACTTTCGTCAAAATCTCGAAATGCGATTGTTTTTTTATCTCCGTTCGTTCCTGCTTCCTTGAAACCTTTTCCTTTGTCTGGGTTCGGCCGGAACTAGTGCTGTTCGACCTGCCTTTCCAATATCAGTGGTCCTTCGGCCTAAGCCTTACTCGGCGGGGTCTTCCCCTGCCCGCAGGCCCTTGTGCTGACTGTCGGCCCTCGAACGAAGCTGCTCCGCATATGCGATCATCACACCTCTATGTACCTACAGATGAGGGCTCCAAGGCCTACTGTACAATAATGTGGGAAGTGCATCCTGCACACCAGAAAGTCAGTGGCGTACGCCACACCCCCTGTACCTACGCCCATTGAAAGGTATATTGTAATACAATCTCCGACGCGACGCGCAAGGCCCCATGCAAATCCCTACGTCGGTCGATCGATCAAAGTATAGGGGCAGTCGGGCCGTATTAGCAAGCGTGACGTGCCGGACTGCCCCAACACGTCTTTCTTCCCGGCAACAGAAGATGCACAAAGTGCTTTCAGTAGCACTACCGAGTTCGCATCAGCGATTTTCTCACCAATGGAAGAAATGGGTTTGGTCTTGGAATTCACTCTCCCTCGATCGTAGAAAAAAGAGTAAGCAACTGAAGACATAAGCCCCTTTCCTTTTGTCTGGGTACACAGAAAAGCCTAAGACTGAAACTCCTATTGTCACAGCTACCGACCCAGCCCATCTGTCCCCGGAAGGTGAGCAACTCGCTGAGCGAGAATAAAGCCTATCCATGCCAGAGAGAAGACTAGCTTCATCCCCGTCCAATCCGAAACAGGATAGCTAGATCGAGCTGACCTACCTTCTTCCGGTCTTGATCGGAGGAGAAGAAGAAGCGGCAGCGGATAATAGTCGAAGGGTATTAGGTCAGCAGGAAGGCAGAAGGCAAAGGAATCAAATCCACTTGTTCAGTCGGCTCGCAACAGCGAATACGCGTTTGAAAGCTTTTTCCTTGCTAAAGCAGATCAGGAAAAAACCTTATTCCGGGCGTGAGCCATAGCACAGGGACTCTCGGTTGGTCGTAGAAATGAAAGAGTTAACAGTTTTCGCTAGTGAAGCTTTAAGAGATAGGGCAAGTAGTCTACGACTATCCTTGCTTTGTTGCCGGCTTTCATAGTCAAAAAAAGAAGTCGCTTTCCGCCTTCCTTTAGGGATTCATTCCCTAATGCCGATCTGGCCTGGGAGGATAAAGGCAGGAAGTGGGATGAGAAGTGTCAGCAAGCGTTCGAGCAGATCAAAGAATGTTTGATGAACCCGCCTGTTTTTGTTTTGGTCCCGACGCGACCAGGAAAGCCTCTGTTACTGTACTTGTCTGTTATAGAAGCGGCAATGGGCTGTATGTTAGCACAGATGGATGACGAGGGAATCGAGAGGGCTGTTTACTATTTAAGTTAAGTAAGAGGATGTTGGCTTATGAGGAGAATTATTCGGCGATTGAGAAGACTTGCTTGGCATTGGTATGGGTTACGAAGAAGTTACGTCATTACATGCTAGCTTACCAGGTTATCATTATCTCTAGGATGGATCCGTTGAAGTACTTCGATCCAATCAATCGATCGATCAAGAGGCTAATCTCTTTTGTTTAGGCCAGTAGCTAAAAAAAAGTCCTCGCTTTCTCTTGAACAAGGGAAGGACAGCATAGCATTAGCTTCAATTGAACAAGCTCAACCTTGAAAAAGAAAGGGGGTAGGCCGAAGAACCGTTGAACGCTTCAACTTGGCCACTGAAGAAGGCGAAGGCTGGGCAAGAGACTGGGCCAACTTACTGCCATGCCATGGTTGAAGCTTTAAGCTCTATAGACGGAACTCTTTTTTAGGTATTAGAGGAGAGAGGACACCACTCAGCACCCCACGGAGCGGTAAGGTTCAATGCCTAACAAAAACAAACGGCCAAAAGAAAAAAAAATGTATGGCTGAGAGGAGAAGAAAAAGAACGCATGCATGGAGTCTGTCGGAAATTAGAAAATCTATGAAAAGACATCTAAGGCTAAGAAAGAATTCAAGAAAGTTCATTACTGAGAGAAGTGGTGATCTCGTCTTGCTTGCTGGGAGAGAGGAAGCTTCCGGACCACCTTTTTCAGCCAGATAGCGAGCGATCACTCAGCAATGAACACTAACCGAAAGCGGCCGAGAATGAGTACCTATCCCTTACGGGAATCGAACCCGTGTCTTCGACATGAAAAGACGATGTCCTAACCACTGGACGAAAGGGACCAAAAAGCCATTCTTCATATACCTCAGCTCCGAGAATAGAAGTGG
>CANYLF016008738.1:0-15452 GCA_948193215.1 Bocquillonia castaneifolia
GTTTGTGTGTGATCGGGAAAGCTGAGCCGGGCGGATAGCTACCCGTATGTGTGAGATGGCGAGACTGAGCCAGGTGGATAGTCTCGTCGGTGGCCACCTAATTGTGAAATGATATGAGCAAATGAATTGAAATGTGAGGAAATGTGAGGTTGAGTCATCCAACCTTGATTTGATGAGATTGATGTGAATTGCTATTGCTTGGTTGGTTTAAGATGTGGTTTTGATTGAATGTTACCTTGGTTGAATGATTGGATGTGATTGATATTGGTTGATGGTTGTGATTATAAATTGATTGAGAATTGCTATGATTTAGAATTGCCTTGGTTGTTCTTAGGGATGTGTTCAAGTGGTGAAAATTGATCTTGGATGTGTATTTCTTATATGAAGTATGTATTGTTTATATGTTTGGTAGTTTTGGCTTAATATATTCCTGGTTAATTGATTAAATGCTTATTGAGTTGCCAGCTCACCCCCTTGGCATCATTTTTCAGGTTGAAGATAGAAGTTCACATGCATTGCAATAGAAGTTCAGGTTGGCCAGTGGATAATGAGCGTTTTGTGCATTTGGGTTTGCTAATTATTTATGTATGTAATTAGTTTTGAGTTGATAATTGACAAGTATGTGTAATGAACTATTTGATTGTGTAAGGTTATATTCTTATATATTTATAAGGGTTTATCTTGCATATAAGATGTATGTGAGTTTTATGTGATTGGTATGTCGTTTTTAGATGGTTTTTGGTCAAGTTTCGGTCTAAAAATTCATTTTCCTTGTGTTTCCTCAGTCACCCACGTGACCAAGCCATCACCCGCGTGATCATGACCAGTCACGCATGTGATGGGGCCATCACCCACGCGATTTTGAGTCCAGAATGTCTAGCTCTCGGTTTCTTTGATCACCCGCGTGATTGAGCCATCACCTGCGTGATCAGCATCACCCGGGTGATGGTGTGATCACCTAGGTGATTGGGTGTTTTGCTTTATTTTTCCTTGAAAGTTTAATTAGATCTTGTGGTGTTACATGTAGTTTCTGGACTAGAGTCATATGGCAAAGTGTTGTTTACTTGTTGCTTCCTACGGGTACTCCCGTGTTTCCAGGTATCTTTAGATATCATAGAGCCAAGGCATTTCTTGAGGCCTAGCAGAGCACACTATTTCCTTCTTTAGGTAACATGGCTATCTAACTTTTGTCATTACCAAAGGCTTCATCTGTACCTTGCTCGGATCTTCCCACACTAAGGTGAGTGCGGCTAGAGCGTCGGCCATTTGGTTTTCCCCTCTTGGAAGGTGAAACATGTTGCAGTTCTGGAAGCAACTTTTGACCCTCTATAGGTGTTCAACGTACGGCTTCATTTTTTCATCTCTGACTTCCCATTCATCTGTCGCTTGGCTGACATCCAATTTTGAATCCCCATAGACTGATATTTCTTTGGCTCCTACTGAGCTTGCTGATTCTAGTCCGAAGATGCATGCTTCATATTCGGCCATGTTGTTGGTGGCCAGAAATTCTAACTTCTTAGCAAGTGGAATTTGATCCCCTGTAGGTGTTATGAGTAGTACACCTATCCCTGCTCCTTTATAGTTCACTGCTCCGTCGAAGTACAAAATCCATCCTTGAACTTCTATTGCATTAAGTCCTTCATCCGGGAACTCAAATTCAAATTGCTCATCTGACTCTTTTGGATTAAGAGCCAAGAATTCAGCAATCACCCGCCCTTTGATTGTCTTCTTAGTTGTGTATCGGATGTCAAACTCAGTCAATAGCACTAACCATTTAGCTAGCTTCCCAATTAGGATAGGGGTTTCATACAAGTATCACAGAGGATCGATCTTTGCCACCACTTCCACTTGGTAGGATTGAAAATAATGTCGAAGCTTATGAGTAGCCTAAATGACCGCCAGACAAGTCTTCTGGACTACGTCATATTTGGCCTCGTAAGACAACAACTTCTTGCTGAGGTAGTACACCGTATGCTCTGTCCCGGTTCCATCTGTATGAGCTACCATTGTGCCAATGGCTTCTTCTTCTAGTGCCATGTATATGATCAGTGGTCTCCCAGCTTTAGGAGGTTACAGTATTAGTGGGTTAGACAAGTACTGTTGTATTTTCTCGAATGCCTCTTGGCAACTAGAGCTCCACTCTTTAGGCTGGTTCTTCCTCAAGAGCTTGAAGATGGGATTACAGATCATGGTTAACTGTGATATGAACCTGCTGACATATTGGATTTTCCC
Source organism: Bocquillonia castaneifolia (assembly GCA_948193215.1). NCBI lineage: Eukaryota > Viridiplantae > Streptophyta > Magnoliopsida > Malpighiales > Euphorbiaceae > Bocquillonia > Bocquillonia castaneifolia. Next base: position 2,233 of record CANYLF016008738.1, read on the forward strand.
TAGGAATCCTCCGACCTATTTTTCTATCTTTGGGGGCGGCATTTCTTAAATGACCTTGATTTTATCTGGATCCACCTCTATCCCCTTCTGACTGACTATGTGCCCCAATAGTTTGCCTTCCATTACTCCAAATACACACTTTGCCGGGTTTAGTTTCAAATTATATTTGGCTGCTCTTGCTAAGAATTTTTCTAGGGCCTCAAAGTTTTGCTCCCGGGTAGGGGATTTAACCATCATGTCATCTACATAAACTTCCACCTCCTTGTGCATCAGGTCATGGAACAAGGTTGTAACCATCCTTTGATACATTGCTCCCACGTTTTTGAGTCCAAACGGCATCACTGTGTGGCAGTAAATATCATATTTTGTCACAAAGGACGTGTTCGTTTTATCAATCACAGCCATCATGATTTGGTTGTATTCGGAGTATCCATCCATAAAAGAGTACATGGCATTGGCTGCTGCACTGTCAATAAGCACATCGATATGAGGAAGAGGGAAATCATCCTTTGGTGATGCCTTATTCAGATCTCTAAAATCCACACACATCCTGACTCTGCCATCTTTCTTAGGAACTAGGACAATATTGGCCAACCATTGTGGGTATTTAACCACTTCTAGGAACTTTGCCTTCAATTGCTTGGCTATCTCCTTTTTAATCAACTATGCCCATCCTGGTCTCAACCTCCTAAGCTTCTAATTGACTACCTTCTTGTTAGGATCAGTAGGAATGAAGTGTTCTGCTATGCTTTTGTCAACTCCAGGCATGTCTGCATAAGTCCAGGCAAATACTTCCTTCCATTTTTTTAGGATGTGTTCAAATCTCTCTCTCTCTCTTCAGGGGTTACATTAGACGCGATTAGTATTTCCTCTGGTGTTTCTTTTGTACCTAAATCAAATTCATTTGTTTGCACATAATTAATGTTAAACATGCTCATGATATGATCAATGAAATGCACAGTGCCATCAAGATGAACATCACACAAGTAAGCAAAGTCGCTGTTTATATCATTGACCTTGGAAATAAACACTTCCTCCTTCTCAAAGAGGTTAGGAGTTATTACATCAACAGAATAGATATGTTCCATAAGTGCATCATAAATAAAAGTATCAACATCAGAATAGCCCAGCTAGGCAGCAGCCTCCTTGTCATCTTGTGCCTTCACAATAGCTTCCTTGCTATCTTCAGCCTCTTCTTGAATTGCCAATGTATCCATTTTAGCAGCCAGATTCTTAGTGATAGGATCAAAACAGAGTTCTTGTTGCTTGCAGCTTCCTTCAGCGTCTTCTGAGCTTCCAGCACAAAGCACTCATACAGACCTCCCTTCTTGATAAAACTCTGCTTCCCCTTCTGTGAAGGCTCTCCAGTGTATCCTAAACCATTGTGGGTAGTCTGAGTTTCAAAGTCTAGAAGTGTAGTAACTCCTTGTTGGTTCTTTCCTAGCCCGCGGCCCGGGAGGTAGTTCATCTTTTAAAGCATGGAGTTGACCTGTGGACCCATCTGTTCTCCCCTGATTCCCATGACTTGAAACCTGATAGAGGAAATTTCACCCCTAGATACAGCCTACAGCACTGCTATCGAATGGACTGGGTCAGCATTAATAGTCAAAATGCCTTCTTCATATGGGAATTTGATCTTCTGGTGAAGTGTGGACGGGACCCCTCATAGGGAATGAAACCATGGCCTACCCAATAGAACTACAAAGGTCATAGGAATATCCAAGACCGTAATGCTTACCTTGGATTCAATCGGATAAACTTTGATCCTAGCAGTGAAGGTACCCTCTTCACTCCTCTTTGAGTCATCATATACTCGAATGACTAAATCGGATGGTTGTCGATCAGCAACGGAAACTCCTAGCTTAGGAAGGAGCTTTGATACATAGACGTTGATAGCATATCCGTCATCAACCATAACACATGATGTTCTTTTGCCATTAACCTTAGCAACAATGTACAAAGCCTTGTTATGCTACCGACCTTCTAGAGGTAGGTTCTCATTAGAAAAAGTAATCTCGCCCGACTTCCTTTCTAACATCAATCCAACCATGTTCTTAGGAGAAACATCCTCAGGGACTTGAATCTTGGATAATGCATCCATTAAAGCCCTCCTGTGTGACTCAGAATACACCAACACATCCCAAATGCTTGCATTGGCTTTGGTTTTCTTCAACTGTTTCATTGTTAGGTCTTCTCTGACCTCCCTAATGTCTCTCCCTATTTCTGGAATAGGACCATTCCTCCGATGGCTAGATTCTGGGATGTCGAGATCTTTTCTCTGATAGTCTCTGCCAATCCGGGTGACTTGTAATAGGCACTCATCATTATGAGTCAAATGGAAAGTGTCTGCTAGTTCTACTTCATCTTCGCTGTAAGAATACCAGGCATCAAACATATACACATTTCTAACCTGCTTGTCAGAACTTATCTACAGCTTGTAAAAGCCAATCAAGTCTCCTAACTGTGGAAGTTCTTCCCTCAAATGTCCTACATGGCGGGCAACCATATCTGTCAAGGTAGAGTCAGACTCGAAAGAAGCTAAAACCTCAGCTTTAGAAAAACCAGATTCAATACACATGTTTTGGTTAGGGGGAGGTACTCTGTGATAGTTTGGTAAGGGGTTGTGTTTGGTGCTGGGTGGTCTATTGTCTGGGTCGGTAATTTTATCTACTTTGATTAGATCCTGGATAGAGTGTTTGAGCTTAAGGTGGATTTGCAAGAGAATTGTTAATATTCAAGCTTTATTTGTTCTTCTTAAGACTATGTTCTTCTTCCTTTGTATCTGTTATGTTTATTTTAGATTTGTTATTGATTGTTATGGATTGTTGTTGGGTTTTTACTATGATTATGAACTAAACCCCGTACTAGAGTGATGGATGTAATCTAGTAGGGGAGTAATTCGATTAATGATGTTTGAGTCTCTATTTTAATATAGTTTTTCATGGTTTATTCATTTAATTCAATTTTCAAGTGCTTCATCAACATATTTCTTGATTGGCCACCTAGATCTATGTTTGTTAAGGTTTATGATTGAATCGATGGATTATTGTAACCCAGAATTGAAAATTGAGCTTGTTTAGATGTTAGTACAGACATGGCAATTAACCTAAACTTGATTTAAAGATGTGCTTAATGGAATTGATTGTTTAATCAGTGTGCATCAATACATTAGCAAAGTTGGTTGAATCAATTACGTTTTTCTACCTCGATGGAGGATTAAAACACTTTCGGAAGTCTTGCTTAAGTGAATTTACATTGTTAATTGAATTGTTCCCTCTAGATTAAATCCTAAACTCTAGTGCTTATTTTATTGATTTTTTCTTATTCTTAATTGTTTTTGTCATTGTATTCATTTACTTGTTTTAATTTTCTTACTTGATTTAGTTTTAACGATTCAAAATCAATTATTTCGTTTTACTTTCTTGTCAATTATGCCCATAATCGAAAGATTTGCACGTTTGTCCCTGTGGATTCGACCTCGTACTCCGAGTGTTACTACAACTATTCTGTACACTTACGGGAGTTGTTAAGGATGATCAGCCGATCGACTGTCCTAGAACAACTGATCGCTTGTTTAAATAGCTGAATAGTCGATTGATCATTCATTCTAACAATTAAAAGGCTATGGATCGACCTTACTGCATACACATACATCCATACATCCATACATTCATACATATAATGTTTAGGTCATGTAATATAGGACACAAATTAGAACACATGATAAATATTGCATTCATTCCTAGAGTAAGTTTGAAATATAGATAGATAAAAATGCATAAACAAGATCAAGATCCATGAAAGGTCACTAAGCGAAAGCACTAAAGTCATCACCCTAACATAGAAAATCTGAGGAAAAGTATTCTGAAGAACATAGGCTCAATACATCAGAAGCAAGAAAAATCAATGACAGACTCAATCATGCCTATGCCTGGTGCTGCGAGACCCGAGAGTGGCGCTCCTAGACATTGACGAACTACTCTCCTCCTCATCATCATGCTGATAAGCACCCTGCATCCTTGCGATCCTCTGGCACAACTCTTCGATATCTCTCTCTCTCTATTTATCATGCTCCTACCAAGCCTGATAAGTCTCTATGGTGAAGTACTTGCAGGACTGATAAAGAGAGGCAAGGTATGTGGCATCCTCAATAGGCACCTATAAGTCACAAATGAGAGACAACTTGAATGATCAACAATGGCGAGCAAGAAAATGATGTAAGAGTTAAAAAGGGGAAATGCTCACATGAGTAAAACCATAGAAAACTCAAGCTTAGAAGCCTCTATTGGATGAAGCTGGTGCTCCCTCAAACCAACAGGGGTCCAATACTGAATAGAGGCCCTAGGAAAAGTAGAGAAAACTCCAAGCACCATGGAGCTAAAACCCTCACCTCGAGTAGACGACTGAGGAATAGCCCTGCTAGACCTTGCCTCTGCTTTAGGAGGCCTGCCTACTACTGGTGTAGGAGATACATGAGCAGTATCAGATTATAACTTACTTGGTATCTTGACGAACTCCCATTTAACTTGCACATGAAAAATTACATGGTCAAACACAAGGACAACCAGAAAACTAGAGATAAGAAGAACTCTATTACCTCATAAATCCTCTCTAAAGAAAGAGGCAACATGCCCAAGCACTTCCTCTAAATATAACCTGGATAGTCCTTCACACATCTCTCAAAAAACTCAGTGGCAGGGATACCTGTATTGTAGGGTAATACCTCATCGTCATCAAAGGTATGAGCCTAGATCATCTCTCTAGGAGGGGGATAAGTGACTTTGTTCCTCTCAGTAATATGATGATCCAAAGTCCTCTCTCCGAGGAACCACATCCTGCATGCTGGCCCCTCAATAATAATCCTAAGTTTATCCTTAGGAAGGGAAATACTCACATAGTTAGGAAGCTCCCCCTCTGGCCTAAGCCAATATGTGCGAATCTGTTGAAAATTACAAGTGATCAGGTAAGTGCTCTGTCATATGGTTAGTATGCTTTTAAACTAATAAAGTTGCACGGTCCTTACGCTAGAAGTAGGAATCACATTTAGGTAGGCCCTATGATCATCAACTGTCAAAAGGTTTGTAGGAGAACTAGACACTCCCCAACAACTGATAAGCGAAAAAGTCATGTCTCGGTCAATAGGCTGGAAGTCCCTAATCAACTTCAGCTCGATTGCCTCAACTTAATTCAAAGTCAAAGATTAAAACAAGGAAACGTTTCAAGGATAAGCAAGTAAACATGTTCAAGAAAGACTATAACTAAACAGCATGCTAGAAGCCATCGAACTTTTTCAAACCATGTGAGACACGGTCCATGCAATGGTAAAGATAAGCTAAAGCGGCTGATCCCCGGTCAAAAATCCCCATCTCATCAAAATCACGCAAAAGAGGTATGAAATACAGTGGCAAGGTGGAAGTATCATCACAAAACAATGTGGTGCTAGGCAAATAAACAATGAAAGACCTGGCCATCATGTCATATCCAACCTCAGTAGTAGGAATCTCATTCCGGTACAAATTAGGGATCTCTTCAGACTTCACCAACCTATCACCTCTCATCTTAGGAATCCTCCCTAGCATATCAATAATGAACCCCTAATGGGTACCACTACTAAAAAGATGCTTTTTACCGATGGTTATTACCGACAGAATTATTTCGTCAGTATTTACCGACGGAAATGCGAGAAAAGAGCGATTACCATTGACTTGGTTGCTTGTTGATGAACTACCGAGGGTTTGCCGATTAAATATGCCGACGGATATATATTCGTAGGTAGAATGTCGGTAGATTTGGTAGGATTTGGCGCTAAAAAAATAGCACCTGAATAGTGACTGATTACCATCGGAATAGTGAGTACAGGGGACTAATGCAATCCGTCGGCAATTAGTCATTAGCCATATCTGCCACGTCGTTAAAAATAATATGGCGACGGACTAGCAACTGAGTAGTGAAAGATATGGAGACAGATTACCTACTGAATTGAATCTGTCAGTAAACTTAGGGCAATTTAAACCATGCAATTATTCCTTCATCTTCCCTCACTTTCTTTTTTCTTTTCTTCTTCCCCATTCTGCTGCTACTGCTCACATCTGTAAAATAGAAAAAAATAAGAAACGATTAAATTAGTGTTAGTTAGTGAGATTAGTGTTAATTAGTTAGGGTTAATTAGTTAGGGTTTTTAAGTAATTAATAGGCATTTTTCTTCCTCTCTTCCCCCTGCTGTTGCTGCTGCTGCGAGTGCCATTACTGCCGGTGCCCTTGCCGTCGTCGCCGGAGGTTCTGCATTCACGAAAATTCCAGGTAATTTATTTTTATTAATTTGTTTAGGTAATTATTTATGGGAAACTAGGAAAAATAAAAATCAAATGTAGATAAATGTTATAATGTTTTAGAATATTAAAATTAAATGTTTGTATATTTTATTAATTTTCTATAATTTTTTTGTATGTTGAGTTGTTTGGATTTTTGTGTTTGGATAGTTTTGAATTAATAATAAATATGTGATAAATTTAAAAAAGTTATATGAATTATTATTTAATTTTTCTGTAATTTTTTTAATTCTCTGCATTTTTTATTTTTTTTGTAATTTTGTATAATATTTTGGAAATTTTATAAATTTGTGTTATTTTTTTGTTAATTTTCAGAATTTTTTTTAATTTATGGAATTTTTTTTAGTATTGTGATTTTTTTGTTTAATTTAAAGTAATTATTAATTATTATATTTCATTTTTTTATTAGGTTAGTTGTTTTTAATTATGTTAAGAAATAATAAATATGTTAAAGCTAAATGGAAATAAGAGTAATGAAGAAAATATGAATATGAAAAACATAATGCATTTATAGGATAGGTAAAATTAAAGTAACTAGGTGAATAGAAAAAAAAGAACATAATTTATTTATTTTTTTATTGCCCCCGGGAATTTATTTTGCAGGTAATTAATATTTACTTTTGTTGTTCAATTTTTTTAATTAGTTAATTATTTAAGGAAAAAATAGGAAAGAATGCGAAGTAATAAAATGAAAAAAATATTGATATTTTCTTTTATATTATTTGTATAATTTAATTTTTAATGCATATTCTAATTTGATAGGCATGGATTTAAATTATGCCTAATTTTAATTTTAATGGTCTAGCTAGGTTGTTCGTTGGTATTATTTTCCTTTTCAGATTTCGGAGAGTTGATTCTTTAGTTCCGCTAGATAATTAAGTAAGTATTTCTTTTTTTAAATTTTGTGGAAAAAAATGTTGTCATGTATTTGTTATATGTTTGACAATGTTGTATTATTAAATATTTTCTGGAAAGTTGATTGTTCTTGGAGTTTGGAGTTCTATTGTTCGAGTTTGTGATTTAAAGTTTTTATTATTGCTTGCTTGCTACCAAGTGTTTCTAACTTATGTTAAAATATAATTAGTTAATTAGTGAATTAATAGATATATGTGTAGTGAATTATATATGTATGTGTGATAATATGGCATGTTATATAGATTTTAAGTTTGAAATGTATTTTTCTAAATTGATTTCATGTCTTTTATATTTATGAATTGAGTGCAATTGTATATTTATGAATTGAGTACAATTGTATATTTATGAATTGGGTGCAATGATTTTAAAATTTTATGCATGTGTTGCTTGTAATAGGTTGTGCAAATTTATGCATGTGTTGCTAGATATAGGTTGTGAAATTGTATGTATGTGTTGTTAGTTCTAGGTTGTGAAATTCTATGCATGTACTGCTAGATCTAGGTTGAAGTCTGGGTAATTTGTGGTTGGCCCAGTAGTGTAAATGTATATAGAAGTGTTGTTTAAATTGCACAAATGGTCCCATTTAATGGGGAGATATTAACAATTATAGGGGAAACTCTGCCGAATTTTTTGTAGAAATTTCGTACAATTTAATTAACTTCACGTTAGAGACTAAATACTTTAGGCATACATAAAATGAACTGAAAGTTAATCGGACTTTAAATAACAATATTTAAAAGAAAAATAATACATTTAACATATAATTATCTGTATATTTGATTTCGCATGCATCTTCCTTGCAACGAATCGGTAAAGTCATTTCAAATAATTATTGTATTCGATTGCAACCTCCTTGCATCGGATTTAAAAATTCATGAATAAAAAATTAATCAATCATAACTTTTAAAATTATTAAAATCTGAATTCGTTTGTATCTTCCTTGCAATGAATTAGTAATTAAAGCCATTTCAAATAACTATCGTATTCAATTGCAACCTCTTTGCATCGAAATTTAAAAATTGAATACTCGTTGATGATTAAATTATATAAAGACTAATTGATTAAAAAAATTATAATAATAATCTCATTATGAATATTATCTTCGAATTCTTTCAGCGATTGTTTACACAGTATTTGTTTGAATACTTGTCATTAATTTCTTATATTCAATTGATATTAGAAATATATTAATATTTTCTGAATCGTTTGCATCCTCCTTAGAACGGATTCCAATTTCATTTGTAGAACGATTAAAGTCATCATTCCTATTTATTTAGTTAACTATAGATGAACACCATCCAGTGTATTTAAAAGTTAATTGAATACACTGGATTGTCCTTGTGGACAGTTTATGAAAGGACGTCTTAAGTGTTATCATGTCATAATCATTTGTGTGTATATATATAATTTTGGTGCTTTTTCGCTATGTTCTCAGGGTACACATTAAGATATATAACAATAATGGAAGTTTCCCAAGTAAAAATTTACAGATGTTGCATTATTTTGTATATATCTTGAATAGTGTATTTGGAGAACTACGCCGGGAGGCCACTAAAATTTACACCAATGGTATGTAATCGTAATACACTTTTGATGACATTTTCATAAATGGTTTAGGGCCTACCTTTGAAGAAATAAAAAAAGAAATGATGGACGGTGGAAGGTTTTTAGGTTTGTTTATAATCAAATCGGATCCAGTAACCTTATTGAATATAAAAGCAAAATACTTTTAATCACTTTAGTAATCATATATTTTCTAAAACATCCTCATAATTAATTACATGCATTAGTATTTAATTAGCATCATTAATATATTTAATTTTGTTAATTATAGATTATTAATTAATTTTATGTGCATGAGGGGTATAAATTGATGATAATAAAAGTTGTGATGATATTTATGGAAGTGTTAGATTGTTTAGGGGTGGAATAGTAAGTTTTCTTAATTTTGGTTTAAAAGTCAAAGATTTCTTTTTTATTAGCCAATAAGAAAATTTTAAACTATATTAATAAAAGGAAAATGAAATTTTAAGAGGATGAGAAGGGGTGTAGAGATTTAGAGATTTAGAGATTTAGAGGTTAGTAGATTGTGTAGAGATTTGAAAAGGGAGAAGAGGGAGAGAGAAAAAGAAGAGGAAGAGAAGAGGAAAAGAAGAAGATTTAGAGAAGAAGTTTATTAATTGGTAAGTTTTCTTTAATTAGTTGATGTTAATTGATATTAATTGATTTGTTTATGGTTTGGGAGTTAGGTTTTGAGAGAATTTTTGGGGGTTTTTTTATTAGAATTGTTTAAACATGTAATTGATGATTTTGAAAGAGATTATTGAGTGAAAATTGTATGTTTTGTTATTTAATTGTTGATTTGAATGGATAATTGTGTTTAGGGAGGTCAAAGACAAAAATGCGTTTGAAGAAAAGAGGATTAAATGGTGTTCTCCATGTGTTGTAAGTAAATAGCTATTAATACTAATTACATGTTTTAAATTAATACTAATTATATGATTTAATTGTGTATTTGGGTTGATTTAATTAATTTTCATAGTTATATTTAATGATTGGTTGAATGGAATTGTTGTTATGATTGAAAGAATGTGAATTGATTGAATGGTAATGAAATTCTTTATGAATGAAAATGATTTGTGATAGTTATGTGAGTAAATGATTAATTGTGATTGAATTGTGGAGGAAAGGATTGGATTGAAAGGAAATTAATTGTAATTGATGAGATGAGAATTTTGAGATGAGGTTGTTGAGAATTGAAAAATTTATGATGAAATTGTTGAAAAGAGTATTGAATGGAAATGAAATGGTTGTTGATTTATTGTTGTGATGAATTGATTATGATTGTGGTTGTTTGATTGACTATTGTCATGAAGTGGTTGTTTGATTGATTGTTGAGATGAGATGATTGTTGATTGATAGTTGTGATGAAATGGTTGTTGATTGGTTATGGTTGTTGGATTGATGGTTGAGATGGAATGATTGTTCGATTGTTTGTTTGATTGATTATTTGTGTTTGGCTTGGTAATGAGCTTGATTGTGTAAGTGTTTGGTTAGGAATTGGTAACCCAAGTTTTGATATTGAAATGATGAATTATGATAAACCCCTAGAAAAGTGAAAAAATATTGAAATGATGAATTATGATAAACCCCTAGAAAAGTGAAAAAAGGGAAATGAAATGAATTATGATAAACCCCTAGAAAGTTGAAAAGGGGAATTGAATGAATTATGATAACCTCTAGAAAAGTGAAGAGGGGAATTGAATTGAATTGATATGATAATGAAAGAGATGTGAATTTTTGAAAAAGATGTGATCGGGCTATTATTCCTTGAACCATTCATTTAGATAGTTTATCTAATTATCAAGGTTGATTGTAATTGTGATTTGTAATTGTGGTTTGTGAATTGAAATTGAGAATTGTGAATCGTGAATCATGACTCGTGACTTGTGAATTGAGAATTATGATTTATGAGTTGAGTTTGAATATGATGTGAAAGTGCTATTTGACTTGATGAGGTGATGAATCTATTGAGATTGTGGATGAGTTTGTAATAGAATGATAAGTTGTGAATTCATGGAATTAGTGGTTCAATGTGATGTTATTTAATTAAGTTTGAAAATCTTCACACACACACACACACTCACACACACACACAGATACATATACATAAGTATATGCATTTATATAAGTATGTGTATATTGTGGTTAATATTAGTGGTTATTTATTTACTGAGCCGCCAGCTCACCCCTTGGCAATATTTTTTTTTTCAGGTTGTGGATTGTTAAGATTCGGAAGTCTACGTGCATTTGTAATAGAAGTTTCAGGTTGGCTAGTGGAACATTAGTTTATTTTGTGCATTGGATTTGCATATTACCTATGTTTGTATTGGTCTTTAAATTGATATGTAACAAGTATGTAATGAGTACAATTTTATGTATTTATATGTACTAAGATTGTAAATGAAGTGTATATGCAAGATTTATCTGAAAGGCATGTTGTTTTCTGATGGTTTTTGGTGAATTTTTAGTTTTAAAATCGTACTTTCTGAGTTCTCTAAGTTGCGCCTGCGACTGTAGAAATCGCGCACGTGATTTCAAGTCCACAATACCCTTTTTATCTGTTTGTGTGATCGCGTCTGCGATATTAAAACTAGAAATGTCAGGTTTCTCTGTCCGGTTGATCGCGCTCGCGACCAAGGTTTTGTCCTGTTTTCCTAAAAATTGTTAATTTCTTTGTGGTGTTACAGTAATCGTGTATGTGTAATATCATGTCTATTTATAAAAAAAATGTAAATATGATTATATACCATGTTGTAGTAGGGTCTAGAAATTATATTAGGAAGCTGATATACCATATCAGCATATGACATGTAATGACAAGCATCACATGTAACATGAAAATTATTCAAAAATTAAGGGAGAGTGGTGGGTTAGAGCATTTCAATATAATACCAAATTGAGATGTCAATGCTATAATTTACCATTTACTATTAAAATTGTTAAAATTGAACTCCAATGCTGTACTATAATTTATGTCAAATTTGACATATGTCACACCCGATGTCAAATTTAACACTAGGTATAGCACATATCAAATTTTGACATTTAATGAATATTAATAGTTTAATTATAGATTTATCACTATTTAATTTAAATACATTTATTATTAACACATTATTTCCTTTTTCACATACAAAAATTAAGAAAATTATTATAATAGTTAATTTAAACAATTTTTTTTAGTGTTTAGCATTGGAGATAAAATTTAAATATTATGCTAAATATAACATTTTTTTATTTTTCATATTAAAATTAACATAAAAAATAAGACATATATTGAAGATGCTTTTACATAATAAAAAAGTGGAATGTATGATGTTTTAAACAAAACTGTCCATATATTTTCAAATATATTACGTGTCATAATATTAGTAACTTGCCATTCCATGTAAGTATGCTGACATGGAGTATGGAGTTGATAATATAATTTCTCCCTAATTTTTAATCTACTATTTGATCATGAGATTTCAATGTTAAAGCACTTTTCCAGGCAGCGCGTGGGGGTGCAAATCAACAAATCAACAACTATTTGGCAAGTTAGTAACCACCGACCAATAAGACGCACAAAACTTGTAGGCGTTACTCAAGTCACGACAGTTGAAGAAAAAGTTATAAAAATGAAAACAAATTAAAGGCTTAATTACCAAAAATACACAAATTTTTAATTTTTAATAATTATATCACAAACTTTCAATAATTATATAATAAATACTAATCTATCAATTTTTTTTAAAAGTACTCTGTAATTATTTTAACAGATAAAAAAATGAATGTATGACTCACTGTAGTAATTTTTTAAAGAAAAAAATAAAAAATTAAATTAATAAGTTGAATACCGCTTTAATTGTAATAGTTAAAATATATAATTTTATTTTTTTAAAAGTACATATTTAACTTATTATCTAAAATTAGAACGCATAAGCCAGAATAAATAAATATATTTTAACTCTTTTAGGCAGCCAACATGTAATATTTGACTCAGTTTATTTTTAAAAGTTAAAAAAATTAATCTGACAAGTTACAGTGATATTTTTTTAGCTGAAAACAAGTTACAATGATAGTTTCTAGTCAAAAAAGTTATCGCAGAGTGTTTTTGAAAAGATATTGACAGATTAGCATTTATTATATAATTATTGAAAATTCGTGATATAATTGTTAAAATTGAAAAGTTTAGATATTTTTTGGTAATTAGGCTCAAATTAAATATTATTTCGAGCCTAACCGGTCCAAAACTAATTAAATTTTGCAACTCTTATTTTGTGACAGTATTAGTATCATTTTATGTTTTCGTAAAAATATTCCATTTGAGACATAAAAGTATGATTTCAATTAAATCTGTTGATCATAATTTTATCCATTTTTTTAGTTTTAAATAGTAATTATATTAAAAAAATAATATAAAGCAAATGCTAT
>CANYLF016015509.1:0-12309 GCA_948193215.1 Bocquillonia castaneifolia
AATCAATTTTGTACCTTTATTTTCCTAGAGCCTATCATGCAAGCTATGTAATTGTGGTCATTAATATACACACACATGAGCCAACTCTTTGCTACTCAATTCAATTATTCATGACAATTACGGATCACAAACTCATGACTAGCGATAAAAAAATAAATATTGAATTAATGCGTCAATTTAATCAATATAAATAATTCATGGAATAAGAACAAGAAAATAAAAATTACTTGGAATGAAGAAATTCTTGTTTTGTTCAAAGCCTCACAAAATTACAATTGGAATTGATTAACCCTTGAATCGGAATTAGAACCTTAGCCACACATGGTGACTAATAAAAATTAAAAGTTGTAAAAGAAAACAAAAACAATGCCTCGTCCTTCTTGAAATAAAAAAGAACGTCCTTCCCTTGGCCTAGAAGAAGACAAGCGTCCCCTCTTTTTGCTTTCTATCAGAACAAGCGTCCCTCTTCAAGTAAAAAAAATATCCCCGGCCAACCTATTTTATACATATATATATATCTCCTTAGCCTGTATATAAATATGCGGCCCCTCTTGCTTTTCAAATTCTTATGCGGCAAACCTAATATATATATATATATGTATATGTATATGTATATATATATATATATATATGTATATGTATATATATATATATGTATATTTGACTCTTACTAACACTAATAATAATAAATTCTAAACCTACATTCTAATATTAATTCTAATCTAATAAGAAAACCTCAAATAATGGGAAATCTAAACAAATAAAGTCCTAAATAAGATAGGAAATAATATTTCCTTCTCTAACACTCCTAAAATAAAGGGAATAATAAAAATAAGTCCAAAATTAATTAATCTCTTTAAAAATCAAAATTTTCCATCTCCAACGCTGGAAGGCTGCAACATACAAGGTGTGACCACGACTAGTTCAAGGTAGTCTTCTTGTCCAAATCCAGCAATTTCTCCATAAAGCCTTGATTTTCGCCAAAGAGGCTAAAAACATACTTTTTAGCTCATTTTCACCATTTAATCCACATTCCACCTCCTAAATAAAAACAAACACAATTTCCACAATTAAGCTCAAAATCCAACCAAACATGAGGGAATTAACCAAAATAAAACATTTATATTTATAACCTATCAAATTCCCCCACACCTAAACCATGCTTGTCCTCAAGCATACCCCAAATCAACATACCAACTCTCCTCTTTGCATCCTTTCATCACATTAATATCCAAAAATACCAATAAAATTAAACACACGTTAAATGAGTTAATTCATATTGACATTCAAGAGAATAAGCATTCATAGGATAGAATTTGTAACCAAAAGAACACAAGCATCTCATCAAGTTATCAAAATCAAATGCAAAAAAAGTTAACACCCTCACATGGTTTTGCTCAATGCTCTCAAGGTGTTTAGGGTGCGTGTTTACTCTCAAAATCAAAACATAGCATGATATTACCATAAGCTTGCAAATGAATCAAATCTCCGCCACTACATATGAATATGATGCAAAAATCAAAGGGACTTAACAAGGGTTGTAATGGGGCTTAGGTAAGGGTATGATAAAAGGAAAAATTAAGGGTTAAACAATCAAGACAAAGAGCTAATTACTTGCATGATATTAATACTACACAAACAAAATAAAACATATTACTACCAAAAGAATGAAATTTATCCCCCACATTTAAGCACTAAAACATTTGGAGAAGCAACTTGATAATTTAATTGCTTTTGCAAATAATTCTCCAATGATCAAATTAAGGGAATAAACTTCATTAAAAAAATATTTTTATTCTTTTTCTCTTTTTTTTCAATTTTTTTTTCATTTCATTTTTTTTTCTTCTTTTTTTTTATATTTATTTTAATACTTTTTACACTTTTCATCATGCAATTACTTCACTCCTGTCTTGACAAAGGTAGAAAGACAATAAGGATAACAAACAAAAGAGGGTTTGGGTTTAAACTATGTGTTAAAAACAAGAAAAATGGAAAATAGGCTCAAAGGGGTTAACTAAGGGAAAAACACAAAAAGGTGGTCTTTTAAGAGTCTAAAAATTGGTTAAACCTAATTGCCCCTATCACATTAAAGCATCAATTCAAAAATGTTCTCTGAAAATGCATTCACAAGCAAGTTCTAGAATAAACACACTACTTTTGATACACTCAAGAAAAATAAATGGAGTAAAAATATAATGAATTGCTCTCAGGCTCAAAAGCTCACTAGAGTGTTCAAATTTAGCATCAAGTCTTGTGCACTTCTCAAACAACAAGTTAATGAGACACCTTCAAATAATTTTAAAGAAAAACACTATTCATGCTTATCTCTTTCATGCATTAAAACTCAAAACAAAGATGTGTCCCTAACTTACATGGTATTCAAAGATATTAAAGAGACTCAAAGTTTCAAAAGAAAAATTAGCACAAATGACTTAAAGCATACCAAGTACAAGCACAAAAACACAAAAAATATACACAAATATATTATTATTATTAAAAAAAACAAGAAAATAAATTTCTTTTTCTTTTGAATTTTTTTTTCAAAACAACCTAAAAACATCATAAAAACAAAAATAACAAGAAAAGATAGGAAATTATGAACATGCCAAAATCCTCCTCCACACCTAAATAATACATTGTCCTTAATGTATCAACAAATAAATTGCTCACAGAAATGAAATGAAAAGTAAAGAGAAAGGAAGAAGAAACTCCCCTTAATGTGAGCAATGTGTACCCGAATAATCTAGGGTGAGGGTGGACAAGGAGGTTGCTGCTCGTGTCGTTGTAGTGGCTAGCTGGGCTGACGTCGCGGCGGCGTTGGTGGGAGAAGATGCAGCCTTGGTTTTGATTTTAATACCTGCTGTAATCTTAAATCTTGCCATGCAAAAAGAAAGGAGAAGGTGATAGGAAGAGAAGAAAAAGAGATGGAGGGAGAAGGAGAAGAATAACAAGAAAAGAGAAGAAAAGAGAGGGAGGAAGGAGAGGAAGAAAACATGAAAAAAAAAAAAGAAGAAAAGAAAAATTAAATTTTTTTTTTTTTGTGAAAGTGGCGGCTGATGTGGTAGTAGTAGGGTAGGGTTAGAAAAAATTTGAGTAACATAAAAAAAGAGAGAAAAAGAGTAAAAAAAATTAATAATAATAACAATAAATAAATAAATCATAGTATATATATATGACGCAAGAAACATAATTTTTTTTTTGAAAATTTTTTATTTTAAAAGAAAAAAAATGAAAGAAGAAATATTTTTAAGTGCATCTTTTCTAAATTTCACAAGATGACTACTTGAAATTAAGCGTGATGACGCTCTGTTTAAGTTCAGCTTCTTGAAACTTACAATTTTTCACAAGAAGATTACTCTAAATAAAGTGTGACAACGCTCTATTTAAGGTTATCTTCTTGAATCAAAAATTTTGAAGATGCCCAAAGAATTGAAAAGGTGTGATCATGCCCTATTAAAATCAATCTTCTACTTAAAAATATAACTTCTTCATCAAAACATCTAAAATCTTAAAATAAAATTTTAGTAAAAACAAATAAAAGAAAAACTCAAAAACTAAAACAAAGAAAATATTTGGGTTGCCTCCCAATAGCGCAATTTTTTAACGTCATTTTGCTCGACGGAGTCATGATGCTTCTCATTCATCCAAATTTGCCCTCATGGAATTTCTTCAATCGATGGCGATTTACTTCAAAAAGCTTGAGTATATCCTTCATTACCACTTCTTTCATTATAAGGTTAAATCTCCTTTGTGGTTTCGTTGTTGGTTTGGCACCTTCTTCAAGTAGAATCCTATGCATGGAAATTGATGGAATTACACCCTTTATGTTGGGTAAACTCCAGCCAATAGCAATCTTGTGATCCTTCCAAGCTTGGACCACCTTTGCTTCTTGTTCTATCATGAGGTCTTTTGAGATGATCACGGGCAATGTTTCTCCTTCACCTAAATACATGTATTTAAGGTGATTTGGCAAAGCTTTCAACTCCAGTTTCGGTCCCTACACAACAGAAGTTAGCATTTTGTTAGTAGTAGAGGAAATTTCAGCATTAGAATTTATTGGTTCTGATAATGCTGCTGAAAATAATTTCTCTAATCCAATTCCATCCTCAATTCCTTGTAAATTAGATTGTGCATCTAATTCTAGCTTATTCCCAACACTTTCTTTTGCAAAAACATCCTGCACATTAGAATCAAGTACGCCAATCTGATAAAGAGAATGCACATCTTATAGCATCAAAAATGTTAAACTTAACAATCTCTCCATCAAACTTAACAAAGAGAGTGCCCTCATCCATATCAATCTTTGTCTTGGCAGTTTTCATGAAAGGTCTCCCTAACAAAATCGAAGCCGATTTTGATGAGGGGTTACCTTCCATCTGTAAGATGTAAAAGTCTACAGGAAATATAAAAATGATCAGCCAATTGAATCACTACACCAAGTCATTTAATTTCAATTCTTGGTAAACAGAATATGGCATGACATTTATGGAAGCTCCTAAATCTAACATAGCATGCTCAACTTTCTTTTCACCAATGACATAAGGTAATGAAAACATACCTAGATCCTTGCATTTTTCTGGCATGTTCTTTTGCAAAATTGCTGACACATTTTTACTTACCTCAACCTTCCCCTTTTCTTTCAGCTTCCTCTTGTTGGTGTAGAACTCTTTCAAGAACTTAGCATATTTTGGAATTTGTTTAACCGTATCCAATAAAGGAATGTTGATCTGCACTTTCCTAAACGTATCCAGAATCTTCTTTTCTTGCTCATCTTCCTTTGTTTTAGCTAACCTGCTAGGAAAAGGAGGTGTAGGAGTGTAAGATGAAAGAGATAAAGCAGGATCAAATGTTACCCAGTGCCTTGTTCTAGAGGGAGCTTCTTCATCTTCATCTCCCTTGCCCATTTCAGCTTCTTTAGGTGGAGTTGACCCTAAAGGAATTTCCTTTACACTTCTCAGTGAAATTGTACTACAATTCTCCTTTTGGTTGACTTCTGGCTGTGAAGCTAGCTTTCCAGAATTTTAAGCTTCCAATTTATTAACTGACGTGGCCAATTGAATAATTTGGTTGCCTAAATTCTGGATGCTTGCCCTCGTTTCCTATTGAAGTTGAAGAGTATTGTTAGCAAGATTCTTAACAATATCTTCCAAAGACATACTTGAGTTTGGAGCCTGACTCTGTGTAGTGATTGGAGATGGTCTAGTAAAGTTCTGAGGAGGTGGCCTTTATTGTCCTCCTTGGTTTCCATAGCTGAAGTCAGGATGATCCCTCCATCTAAGATTATAATGATTCGAATAAGGATCATACTTCCCTTGAGCGTGGCTAGGAAACCCACCTACAACATTGGCTCCTTGTGTGGAGTCTTGTTGCAATGTGGGGCACATATCAGTAGGATGCCCATGAAGTGAGCATATTCCACATGCCTTTGATGTTTGCAATTGCCCTACAGCCATTTGACGAACCAAAGCAGTTAAATCAGAAATTTGATTTTTAAGATCACTTACCTCATTAACCTACTTGATAGATCCTCCACCAGCTCTAGTTCCAAATTGCTGAGAATTTTCAGCCATGTTTGAAATCAACTATTTGGCTGCTTTAGGTGTCTTGTTTACTAAAGCTCCACCACTTGCTGCATCAATCATACTCCTATCCATTGGCAATAATCCCTCATAGAAATATTGGATAAGGATGGTGGGGAAAACTAGCACACAATCTCTTGAATCTTTCCTAGTACTCATAAAGTGTCTCCCCAGTGATCTGTGTGATGCCATAAATCTCCTTCCTAATGTTAGCAGCTCGGGATGCAGGAAAGAATTTCTCCAGAAACAACCTTTTCATCTCATTCCATGTGGTGATCGAACCGGATGGTAGATAATAGAGCCAATCTTTAGCTTGATCCTTTAAAGAGAATGGAAAAGCTCTATGATTGATTTGCTCCTCGGTCACGCCATGTGGTCTCATTCTAGAAGACACAATGTGAAATTCTTTCAAATCCTTATGAGGATCTTCTCTTGAACAACCACGAAAAGAGGGAAGCAAATGAATCAAACCTGATTTCAATTCAAAATCATTAGCAATATTAGGAAAAGTAATGCATAAGGGTTGTTGATTAAAATCTGGTGCGGTAAGCTCTTTGAGAGTTCTGTCAACCATCTTTTCTTCAAATTCTGTAAAAATAAATGCACCACCAATAGTTAAATCTATCTCTGCTTCTTCCTTAAGATGATGTTTTCTCTCGCTAGTCTCTTTTCTCAATCGATGCGCTGTCTTCTCAATTTTAGGATTATACTACAAATTAGTATCTTGAGAAGAACGAGTCATAAACCAAAACAAACAAATAAAAAAAAACAATGAGAAACTAAAAATAGCTCCCCTGCAACGGCGCCAAATTTGAACGGGTTGTCGAAGCCCTTCAAAATAAATACTGATTCTCCTAAACTAACTTGTAGAAATAGTGGAACCAAGTTGAATCCCAAGGGAACCAATGTAATTAATTTTTCAAAGTTGAAAAAAATAAAAATAAAAAATAAGGGGGGTTTTTGAATTATTGAATTAAAACTAAATTAAATTAACAAGAAATTAATAAAAAGCAAAAATATTTAAATTAACAACAATCAATTTTAACAAACTTCCAATCCAAAGGTGTAATTCTCATCCAATTATAATTCTGATCATAGGCTTAAAAATCAATTTCTCAATCCAAGAACTTAGTCTACTTAATTGGAAAAGCCGCAGAAAGCAATTATTCTTCTAATATAAAAGACCCAAACAATCACTCAAATCAAATCTTACCATTAATTTAACTGGGCATCGTCGTTCCATATCAAATTAAATGATAGCATTAAGAATAATGAGAATGACTAAAACAAAATTAATTAATTCAGAAATTTTCAATTCAATCAATCTTGTATTTTTATTTCCCTAGAGCCTATCATGCAAGCTATGTAATTGTGGCCATCAATATACACACACATGAGCCAACTCTTTGCAACTGAATTCAATCATTCATGACAATTACGGATCACAAGCTCATGACTAGCGATAGAAAAATAAATATTGAATTAAGGCGTCAATTTAATCAATATAAATAATTCATGGAATAAGAACAAGAAAATAAAAATTACTTAAATTGAAGAAATTCTTGTTTAGTTTAAAGACTCACAAAATTACAATCGGAATCGATTAACCCTTGAATCGAAATTAGAACCTTAGCCACACATGGTGACTGATAAAAATTAAAAGTTCTAAAAGAAAACGAAAACAGTGCCGCGTCCTTCTTGAAATAAAGAAAACGTCCTTCCCTTGGCCTAGAAGAAGACAAGCGTCCCTCGTTTTGCTTTCTATCAGAACAAGCGTCCCTCTTCAAGTTAAAAAAATATCCCCGGCCAACCTATTTATACATATATATATATATCTCCTTAGCGAAGCTGTATATAAATATGCGGCCCCTCTTGCTTTTCAAGTTCTTGTGCGGCAAACCTAATATATATATATATATATATATATATTTGACTTTTACTAACCCTAACAATAATAAATTCTAAACCTAAATATATATCCTAAGTAAACATTCTATTATTAATTCTAATCTAATAAGAAAACCTCAAATAATGGGAAATCTAAACAAATAAAATCCTAAATAAGATAGGAAATAATATTTCCTTATCTAACACTTCTAAAATAAAGGGAATAATAAAAATAAGTACAAAATTAATTAATCTCTTCAAAAATCAAAATTCTCCATCTCCAGCGCAGGAAGGCTGCAACATAAAAGGTGTGACCACGACTAGTTCAAGGTAGTCTTCTTGTCCAAATCCAGCAATTTCTCCATAAAGCCTTGATTTTCACCAAACAGGCTAAAAACATACTTTTTAGCTCATTTTCACCATTTAATCCACATTCCACCTCTTAAATAAAAACAAACACAATTTCCACAATTAAGCTCAAAATCCAACCAAACATGAGGGAATTAAACAAAATAAAACATATATATTTATAACCTATCAGTTAAATTATCAAATCAACAATAACAAATAACCTAATTTAGGTTTTCTTTATTAAATTGTTAATTTTAGATTCTAACAAGCACTCAAGTATCAAGAAACGAAACTAAAACTTATGAAACAAAAACAAGTTTAAAACATCAACAAAAAACTCTTAATTAACCCAAGAAAAGCTTTTAAGGAAGCATTTCGAAAACCCTAACCCCAAAAAATAATTATTTCGGCCAATTAAGAAAAATCAACTCCAATTCAACTAATTCCCAAATAATTAATAGAATTAAACTCCAAAACACACTAACTAAACAAATTAAACTCCAATTGATCAAACTAAAAACAATTGAATCAAAACCCCCAATTTCTAGGGTTTCGGCCTATGCAAAAAAAAAAATTTTCTTTAAAGAAACAGTTCACAAACCCTAATTTAAGAGGGAAATTGCGGATAACAACAAGAAACACGAAGAAAAACACAAAATTGCAACCCTATTTGCAATTAACGTGCGGCAACACAAAGAAAAACAAGGAAATCGCACAAAACAAAACAAACACACAAGGTTGCGGATTCAACAATTACAATCCCACAACTTATAGAAAATTAAGATGAAAAGAAGACAGATTCGATTGGATTAAAGAAAAATAACACAAGTTCAAGCAAAGCTCGGATACCAATCGATGCAAAACCAACACCCTTGGAGCTTGATTGATTCGGCCAAAAAACAATGGATACATTCAAACACTTAATTAGATGATTTAACTAATCAAATGTGATAAGGTCTCTACCTATATGGAGATAGCAAGCTTACCAATAATGTTGATTTCGTTTCCCCTAGGATCTAACTTGATGTTTGCAATTAAATTGGATGGAACTAGCAAGTTTAGCAATATAACTACTAAGGTCTCTAGTTATAAAAAGATGAATGCTTAAACAACCTAAAACCAACAAGTTAATAAATTCTTTAAGTTAGATGTGAAATTAATGTAATCAATTTAAATTAATTTCAAGAAATCAATAAGGAACACCTTAAAGACTTAAAGGAATTTGCAAAGCAAATTTTGAAAATTATAATGAATTAAAGACTTGTAAATTTCATGCCCTCCTATGCCCTTTGTATAGAGAGCTTACAAACACAAATCCTAGTCCAAAAGGATTAGGAATTTCGGCCAAGGAAGCAAACTTGGCTTACAAGAAAAGCTAACAACAATTCCTAATAAAAATAGAATTCCTAACTAATAAGGAAAACTAGATAATAAGACATAAAATAATTCCTATCTGGATAAGGATATGTCTTAATCAATTTAGAAAAGAATTAAGACACATCTAACTAACTTAACTAACTTAAGACAAGATAAGATAAGATAAGGTTATGTCTTAACCAAATAGGAAACTAATTAAGACATAACTCAAGACAAAACATATGTCCTAAACAAGACAAAGGTATGTCCTAAGTCAAGACATGTCCACACGCCAACATAGGTTGTCCAAAGGTTGACTGTTGACTGTTAACTTTGACTTTGACTTGGTCAAACTTGCATTTTTAAGCTTGTTTAAATGCAACCAATTTAACCATCTTCAAGCCAATGTCACCTTCATTAATCCCAATGTCAATCTTGCCACATAAATGCATCATAAAGCTCATTAAAGCCTCCTTGAACCTCTTAGCTTGCAATCTAGTTAATGGTGCCTCATATGCTAGCACATCCTTTCCATTCCTTAGCTTAGGCTTCAATTTAGCTCCATTAGCTCCATCATGCACGCCATTAGGGTTGGTGCCATCCTTGGTTGCATTATTTTCTAAGCAGATACTCCCATATGTACACACATATCCAATAGGATGAAAAGGTTATTTAAGCCTGGAAGATTTGTCAATAAATGATGAACCGAAGCCTATAGCTTCCGTATTCTCTCAAGCTTCTAGCACTAGCTTGTTCAACTAGTGATCCAAACTCATACTCTTATGTTATGATGCAAACTGTTATCTGTCCCTCTCATTATATGCCTTGCTTAGATCTTTCCCAAGCTGAATAGCATCCGTACATCTTTAAATCACAATTTAATATAATTATACACTAATCTATCACATTTCATAGCACT
Source organism: Bocquillonia castaneifolia (assembly GCA_948193215.1). Lineage (NCBI taxonomy): Eukaryota > Viridiplantae > Streptophyta > Magnoliopsida > Malpighiales > Euphorbiaceae > Bocquillonia > Bocquillonia castaneifolia. The sequence goes on from CANYLF016015509.1 coordinate 10,093, forward strand.
TAACCGTACAAATGCTTCCACCTATCTCATTTATAATCGCTTATAGCTATTATATCGTATTTATAATTTCTTCTAACATCTCTGAATACCTTCAAATTTTAATTATTATACCATCGCTCCTAGAAAATGATTTTTAACTTCAATAACAATACTTCTCTTTGTCCAACTTAATTATTTTCTTATAAATTCACTAATTCTTCTTAATTAAATTCATCTTCTAATTTCTCAAAATTTCATCCATTATTCAATAATAATCTACATAATGTCATTTATCTATTTGTCTCTTATTGTTTTACTATAATACACCAAAAATTTTCAAATCAAACAAAATATCTACAAAATTCATAACTTATTACATCACTCTATACTGGATCTTAAAGAAACTATAGTAATCACCAACCTTCTCATCTTTACATTGATACTTCAAATATTAATAATTATATCTCTAATACTTTTCATAGTGTATATCAAGCCAAGTCTTATAAATTTTCAACACAATTCCTACATAATTCCCATAATAATATTGGTACCGAAAATATAATCCACTCTCCACATGTCCCTTTAGTGCATCACAATTACCCATTTATCATCATTTATTTATCACTACTTGCTCTAATAAAATAATAATAAAACTTATACTTTCTATTCTTTTTTGGATACTAACATTTTATCAATGGTATTTATATCTTAACAACATGTCGCATATAAAAATCAACTATTTCAACTTGAATTTCAAGGTAATTCACATCAGAAAAACCAGAAATTATTCCATTTTTCAGTAATGTACTAGAAAATTTAAATTATCCACAGGTTCAGCGTGTGGCTCAGTCTTTTCATTCTCATTCACTTGAAGATATGTATATTCAACGATTCAGAAAATAAGTTCTCAATTAATTAAATGTGGAGCAACACTTGTTATTTTTTTTATAGGAACATCAAGTACAAACTACTCAAACTTTAACTGAAATACTATCTGTTCTTGACAACATATTTCCTGATCCTTCTAAGCGTATTTGTATTTTTTATTCTGTTATTGTTCTTTTCTTTGTACTTCTCTTAATATAATATAAACATGTACTTTATGTTCCACAGCTTTGGGTTGAATTCATTACTACCACATATCTTACCTATAAGGATATAGCTTTATATTTCTTCTTACCTTTTATAATTTAAGATACCCTTTTCCACTTCATTTTTCATCAAGAGAATCTTAGGTTGTCTCAAAACCACTAAAATTATTGATGTTTAGAGAAAATAACTAACAAAAGAAAAGAAAATCTTTATTAAGTTAATAAGAAATTAGCTTTCGTTAAAATCGTACAATATTGTGCTCTAGGGTAATGTTTTTCCCTCACTACCAAGGGTTGTAATGTACATGTCCTTCCTTCAATATTTATGTAAATGAAATGTATGCAAGATGATGCATGTTCTAACAATGCAGTGCATATTTATGCTCACCCCAACTATATATGCATCATTGCTATAAATCTATATTATTGATATGTCATCCTGTTATACCATGGAAATGGGTACAATATTGAAATTTTAAAACTCATTTCTTTAGTAAATTCATCAATCAACTTAAGTTATACTCTAGAATTTCAAGCTTCAACAGGGTATTCTCTTTATTATAGATAATTTAATATCATTCTAACCATAAACTTTTCAACAGACCCACACATTCATCAATCATATCAAGACATTCTTTAAGACTTTCTCTTTTACCACATCATTTCTTTACTTCATTTTTCAATTACTACTCTTATACACAACCATATAATCTCTTTATTTTTAAACATTTCACAAACTTACAAAATACATACATGGACACTTTTGATTCTTATCATCACTTAATAATTTGCTTATGAGGTAATGAATTAACACCATTTCCAATGTATTTTTCATATCATTTCCACTGTATTTTCCACATCTTTTCATATACTTTCTCATTCCTTCAAATAATCTCACATTTTTTTCCTAAAGCCAACCATGCATACACATGTTGTAGCCATTTCCATCATTAATCATTATTCTCGTAAGTATTGCATTAACAAGTGATATTTCAACCTTTTATACCACTCTTTCACTTTAAATTTTATACATTCATTCTTATTTTAAAAATTCTTTCCAATTCTTAACCTAACATATCCAAGTTGACACCTCTATCCAAAATCCTATTTTTCTAAGAGCTAAAGTCCTGATCAATCCTTGGCTCTA
>CANYLF016021112.1:0-18872 GCA_948193215.1 Bocquillonia castaneifolia
ACTCCACTTTGGAGACTTTAGAAAAGGAAAATGATTTCTTGAAAAATGAAGTTTTGGAGCTTAAATCATCTATTTCAAAATTTTCTAAAGGAAATGAAGCTTTTGAAAAATTATTGATTTCTCAAAGATCACCAAGTGTTAATAAAATTTGGCCTAGGTTACACATAAGATTCATCTAGCTCAAAATCAACTATGTTTGTGAAATCATCCATAACTCATCCATCCATTTCTCTTGATGCTAATCTTAAACCTCTTTGCTCCAAGGATAAAAAGGCTAAAGTCTAAAGACCAAAGCCTAAGCATCATATGATTGACAAGCCTAAGCTTAATGGCTCTACAGCTCATGCTTCAAGAGCATCTAAAGTCAATCATAAGCATGCATTCATGTACAGACATACATGGGCACACAAATCACATAAACATGCTTTTATTTCTTCTTGTGCTCATAATATGAATGTATGCATGGCCCCTTGCAAAGCTCTTTTAATAATTATGAATTCCTCTAAAGTTCAATGTCCTTATTGTATGAGGTATGGACACCAAGATTTTCAATGCTTTGTAAGGAAAATCCATTTGAAACTTACTTCAACGGATTATTTTAAGACTAACCCCTAAGGACCCAAGCACATTTGGGTACCAAAAAACAATTGATTTCTTATCTTGTAGGTACTTTCGGCATCCTCAAGGATCATGGCATAAGCTCAAATATGTAGATGGATGCTCAAGTACAACTTGGGAAAGACAACAAGACTCTTCAAAAAGGGAGAAGTCAAGTTGAGGGCGAGTAAAATGCTTTTTGCAAAACTTTTGAACTACCAAAGCTAAGCATTTCCCTTTCATATTTCTCATCATCATCATCTCATGCATAATGTATTTTCTTTTGCATCTTTTTAATGATGATTGAATGAGTTTTTATTTTTGTTTTTATCTTTTATGCTATGCTATCAAAACTTTTGTAAATTTTTTTCCACTCATGCACAAGTTGAGGGGGAGCAATTTCGTTAACTACACACTTTTAGCCAAGCTTTTAAAACCTTTTTAATGCTCCTAAGGTTATTAAGTTGTCAAACTCAAAAGGATTGTTGGCCTTGGTGACCTTCAATCATCTTTGTTTTGAGTTTAACAACTCTTACTTGCTATCTAATTAAACTTCCAAGTGTGTAGGTTGAATTTCATAAAGTTAGCTCGATGATTTAGAAAAGTGACGTGTAAAGCACACCCATGAGCTAGTGGATCGTGCCCGTGACTAAATGGCTTGGAAAGTGCTAAAGCTTCTATTTCTTGAGTCATGTCCGCGAGATTATGGTCTCCCCCACGGCATTTAATCACGCCCGTGATCTTGGAATCACCCTCGCAACTGAAGACATGTCATGCTCGCGATATGGAAATCACGCCCAGGATTTGAATACTCAATTCCTTTCTTGAGTCCAAGCTACTGCTTCTTTGATGGCGCTCGCGATTCACCCACTCACGCCTGCGACTCAAAGAAATTTTTTAAAATTTTATGATGGAATTTTCAAAATAACCATATGGTATCCCAAGATAAGCATTTTTTTTCTCTCTTATGCTATATTTAATTTTATATCTTCCATTACTCATTTACTTCACCCTTCTTGATTGATTCCAAAAGGGGGGGAGAAGTATTTGGTCATCTACACTAATGTTTTGTCATCATCAAAAAAAGGGGGAGATTGTTGGCCCTAAGGACCTCAATGCTCTAATGGTGATTTTGATGATACAAAACATTGTGTAATACTAATATGTTTGCTAAGTGCTTTTCTAGGTAATTGATGCAAAGCAAGCATGTGAGAGTTGTTGATGAAGATTATGAGGAAGTAATGGAAAGTATATGAAGCTTGTGAGTGATGTCAAAGCTCTTTAGATATTGAAGTTCTTGAGTGTGATGGTGAAGAATATTCATGAGCTTTGATGAGTGCTTATGTACTTGGATAGGTTTAAGTGTTATCCTAAGAAAACACTTGGGTTAAGGGCTAGCTTAAGTTTATGTGTGAACATTAGCTTAGGTGGATAGGTTTAAGTGTGAACCTAATGAAAAAACTTGGGAAAATATGAGAGCTTGGAGTTTATAAGATTAGGATGTGATTTGTAGAGTTTGGTAATGGTCATGGTTGATTGGAGAATTAAGCTTTGAAGAAATCCAAAGAAGCCAATTGTGGGACTGCACATTAAGCCGGTTTTGGGAGTAGATTTTGACATATCTATTGAGATGCTATATGGTCAAATTATATATGGATGGAAAGATATGGATGTCTACTTTCAATATCAAAAACTGGAATTCAATTTGGAGTATTATTTTGGGAGTTATATATTTTTAAGTGAATTATGCTCAAGATTGAATACAGAAGACTGTGCAGATAGGATATGTTCAAAATGACACCAAAAATTCTAAGGATGGAATTTTCATATGAAATTTTATGGGTTTATAGCTTTTTAAGTCTAGTTTCATATGGCTTTTGAATCACATCAAAAGGAGTTTCGGATTGGGAGAAATGGCTATTGGAGTGAGTAGTGCTCGAAATATCGGAGCACCAAAATTTGTTAATTTTTTAGGGCATGAAGATGGCAGATCTGGAAAAATTTTGTGAGATACAAATTGTAGAGGAGATCTTGAAGATGCTACCGTAAACATTTCAAAGCATTTTCAGGTCTCTACAAGAAGTTATGGCTATCGTAAAATTAGGCCAGCGACCTAAATTTCGTACCCATGATTTTTCAGTCAGAAAGCCCCAACGGTCATCTATTTTATAGCTGTTGTGCCGTGCCCGCGACCTCCACTTCGCGCCCGCGATTTTCAACTCTAACAAAACATAAAGAAGCCTCAAAAAGTGTATATTTTGATGGGGAAGTGTGGGCAACGGTCATGTAACTTCTTGAGCCTATAAATACCTATCAAAATGAGTATTTTGGTGTTGGAACAACCTGCAAAATTCTCTCATAACATCTTTCAAACATTGAATCAATTGCTTTGTAATTTTAGTACATTTTGGTTGTGTGTGGGTAGTTAGAACTCTAGAGAATTTTTTGCTTAGGTTGAGTGAATTAGCTATCCTTGTACTAGTGTGTCAATTCTTTGTTAGTTTAGGAAACACTAGGGTTAGGTTTGGAGAGAGCCTTATAATTCTCTTTGTAAAGGTTTGAAGATAGCCTTTTGAAATCTTCATTGTAAAGGTTTGGTGTTAGCCTCTTGAAAACACTAGGTTTGTGAGTGAGCCTTGGGTAGAACTCATTTTTAAAGGTTGGAGATAGCCTTGGAAATGTCTATTGTAATCCTTGGTGGATAGTGGAACCCCAAATTGTTTATTTGGGAGAGTGGATGTAGGACAAGTTGGGTCGGAACCACTATTATCTTTTATGTTCTTCTTTTCTTCCCTAATCCATTCTTAAATCATTTTTTAATTTCTAATTCCGCTCCAATTCACCCCCCCCTCTTTGTATTTTCAATTATTATTATTATTAAACTTATATATATATATATATATATATAACTCTTTCAATTTCTAACTCTCATAACTTTCACATATGGAGTTAGAATCAAATAATTCTAGTTTCTATAGATTCGTGACCTCTCAACCTTTATTTTAAGATGTATCTTGATAGGGTTTTACCGGGGAGAATTTACAGATCTGAGGTAAGAAATTCTAAACAAATTTTCTCTTTTTCTATTAAATCTGTTTATTGTTTTATAAAACTGATTATATTTCTGTAATCTAGAGCTTGAGAGGAGTCCAATGATGTTTTCAAAATTTAATTCTGACACCATTTATACTAGTGATTTGGCAAGCACCAGTGTGGACTCCAGTTGTGGGCCCACAGGTACTATTCATGGTACTGTAACAGAGTACTATTCACTGTATTATTCATTGATAAAATATGCCTGACTTGATTTTTCGTGCTAATCTTAATGATGTCATTGAAATATAAAGATTAGATGCTGGTAATCTCTAAAAGCCTTTTTATATAATTTTAGCAGTGTTTTTAAATAAATATTTTGAATAATAACAGTGTCCCAAAAATTAGTAAAAATTATTTTGAACATTAATTCATATAGGTTTTGGATAAAGAGCATCAGAATTGGAGGGATGGAATGCAATCGCTAGTCAGGTGAGGAAATAAACTATTTTCTGTGTGTGAGTGTACCCTTGATTATTGAGTTTTACATACTAAATGTTAATATTTATTTGTTATGTGATATATATAAATAGGTGAATTTAATTATTATGGTATATTATGTAGGTAATTAATTAATTAATTAATTAAATTTGTGTATATTAAATGAAAACTTACTGTGTGCTTATTTGCTATATTTTTGATAGATTGATTTGGTATTTATATATGAATAATTTAATTAATTAAATTATGAATTATGGATTAATGTGGAATTGGTTGACTTGTAAATTGTGAATTGGATGAAAATTTTTATGTTCATTAATTAATATGCTTTTGTAGAATGAGTTGATGATTGGAAGTTGATTTTTTTTGGATTGTATATTGATATGATATTGATTGAATTGAGACTATATGAATTGATTGTGATGTGTGTGAGGTGAATTGGTTGTGATTGTGTTGTGCCTCACATAGATGTGAAATTTATGAGAAATGTGGATGTGTGTGATAAAGCGTGTGATAGTAAAACTGAGCCGGGCGGATAGTTTCACTGAAAGAAAAGGAGTAATGTAGGAAAGCTGAGTTGAGCGGATAGCTACCCACGATTATTGTGAGATAGTGAGACTGAACCGGCGGATAGTCTCACTAAGTGGCCACCATGAAATGCGAAATGAAATGTGAGGATTGGAAAGGAAATTGTGAGGATATGTTACCTTTCTCATAAGTGGATCATTTATATATGGCGATTGATGATGTGGGATTTTGATTGATTGAGAATGGAAATTTGGGAAGTGATTGTGATTATTAAATGAAAGAAATGTGCTTAAATTGTATATATTGTGAGATGGTCATGGAAGATTTTGTTGATGATATGCCAATATGTGTATTATTGGACTTGGTTATGTTGATGATAAGGTGATAATTATAAGGTGATATGGTCATGAAAGATATTGCAGTTAAGCTACCAATTATGGTATGTTATTGATAATGTGATATAAATGTTGAAAATAAAATACTTGATTTATTTAATTGTGATGTGTTGGTTATATGATGAAAATACTATTGTTAATGGTGAGATTAATATGCATGTTGATTATATGAATAAATATTATATATAAAGAACAATACAGTGTGAAATAATATTATAATAGAGAAAGAAATGATATCGACAGATATATTAAACATTAATATTTAATAAACACATGTAAAATGTATATAGTTGATGATAGTAAGATATTTATGTAGTGATTTGTTTGATGTGCTTATTACATTTTTTTGTTATGACAAATTAATATAAAATGACATATGATGCCAGTAAATGAGGATATATATATATATATATATATATATATATATATATATATATATATGATAAATTGATTATATTTATATATGTGTGTTTATTTTCTCACTGAACATCGAGCTCATTATTTTCCTCAATAATTTATAGAAAAATCAAATAGGAAGGGAAGGCTAATTTGGTAGAGCTTCATGTGGCTAGACTCCAGCGATCTTAAGGAAAAGCATTTTCTTATAATTAATATTACTTAAATTTTATTTAATAAAAAAGTAAAAATAAGTTATAGATTATTATAATATTATTTTATGAAAGTTTATTTTATAATTAAGTAAATATTTTTAGTGAGAATATACTAAATATACGTATAAACACTTTAGAAAGGAGATGCGTTACACAAAATGCATCATAATTATAGAAATTTACATAAATACATGAAAACTAACAAAAAAAAAATTATATCCCATACATCACGAGCTCCAACTTGATATTTTTACTATAACTAATCACGTACTTTTAGAAAGAGTTTAAAACAAATAAGTTAATTACTTTCTCTTCCCTCCCATTCTTCTTTTTCCTTCTTTTTCATCATTTCTCTCTTAGACCTGGGTTTTTTTTTTCATATTTTTCATCCAAATTAAGCCAAAAATGATTTTTAATTCTACAGAAAATAGAATATTTCACATCAAAATAATAATAATAATAATAATAATAATAATAATAATACTACTACTACTACTACTACTACTACTACTACTAATAATAATAATAATAATAATAATATTTAAGGAGTTAAGTGATTCTTTTTCATGAATAGTTAAGTGAATCTTAACTTACTCATTTTCTAATTTTTTTCATGTAAAATCAATTGTTAAATTTCCCCATTTGATTTGAGGGGCAAAATGGATGATTTATTTATGTTTTAATTGTTGTTGTACTTTTTTTTAGAGGGGATTGTTGTCGTACTTGAGAACAATGACATAAGAGAAATGATTGAGATTAAACAAATAAGCTTGTGTTGGCCTAAACACCTTCAATTTATCTTATTTTGAGCTTAACAGCCTTAAATATATGTTTAACAAAGTTTCGAAGTGTACAAGATTGATTAAATTCAAGTTGACACGATGAAAATGTTTTGGACCCATAAATCACGCTCGCGATGAAAGAATCGGCTCCGCGAAGTGATTTCGCTTCCGCGATGAAATAAATCATGGCCGCGACAAAGTGTCCAGATTGTGCTAAACTCTTTATTTCTTTTTGAAGCCCAATCAGCCCCGCGACAAAGTGCTCCAGAAAGCTCTAAAACTTCTGTTTCTTTTTGGAACACATTCGCCCCCGTGATATTGGATTCACGCTCGTCACAAAGTCTTCTAAAAAGCGCTAAAACTTTTGTTTCTCTATGTGCACGCGAAATGAAGATCGCCTCCGTGACCAGATAAAATCGCGACCGCGATGAATGATTTCACCCACACGAAATTGTGACCAAAGAAATAGAAAACACAGCCTTATCTACGCAAGTTGGTCATGCCTGCGAAAAACCTTTCGCCCCCGCGAGTATCGCTGGATCCCGAGACAAAGTTACCGTTCAACAACTTTTCAAAATTCACCGCTGCGAGGAATATTTTGCGCTCGCGATTCAACGGTAATCCTGAAATTTTTAAAAAGTCAACTGTCCATTGGAAACCTTTTTTAAACTATTTCCAACAGCTAGTTTTAGGGTTTAAGGCTATAAATACCCCTCTTAATTGTGTTTAAATATGCAACACACATTCTTAGATAGCCAAACTCTTGCGATTAATTTTTTTAAATTTCTTTGTAAATAAATTCATTTGTGAATTTATTGTGTGTGGGTAGTTAGAGCTCTAGAGCATTTGTTGATTGGGTTGAGTGATCTCTCTACCTTGTACAAGTGTCAATCTTTGTAAGGATTGAGAAACACTTGCGTAGGTTTGGTGTTAACCTTGTAAACACTAGGTTTGGGGTGAGCCTTGGTAAACTCTAGATTTGGAGAGAGCCTTAGAAATCTTCATTGTAAAGGTTGGAGATAGCCTTAGAAATCTCTATTGTAAAGGTCGTGAGATAGCCTTTGAAATCTCACATTGTAAAGGTTGGAGATAGCCTTGTAAATCTCCTTGTAATCCATTTGTGGTAGTGGAACCCCAAATTGTGTATTTGGGAGAAGTGGACGTAGGTCAAGAGTTGGACCGAACTATTATAAATTTCTGTCTATTCTCCAAAGCAATTTTTATTTTCTAATTCCGCACCAATTCATCCCCCCCCCCCCTCTTGGGCACTTCAATTGGTATCAGAGCCTAACAGCTCATTTGTTCCTTAATTGGGAGCTTGAAAATCATTAGAGATGTCGGGTGATGGCTTTGGAAGCTTGAGACCTTACTTCGATGGAAGTGACTAACCTTTTTGAAAATTGCATATACAATGTTATTTGGATAGTGACCAAATCGATGTTTGGGATCAAGTTCTAAATGAATGGACTCCACCAACCACAATCGTAGGTGAGGTGACTACAACGCTTGACAGAAAGGATTGGGTGGATGCACATCGAAAGAGCAACAGTAAGAACCATAAAGCTATGTCTATTTTACTTGGTTCTTTATCTAGAGAAGAATGTGCTAGGGTACTTCATTGTACTACTGCCTATGCTATATGGAAAACATTGGCAAACTATCATGAAGGCACAACTGATGTAAAGAACAAGAGGATTAAGCTTCGTATTTATCAATATGAAACCTTCAAAAGGTTAGCCGGTGAAAATGTGATCTCCCTCACCAACCGTCTTCTAACTTTAGTGGAAGGGCTAAGGAAGCTTGGCAAAATTTATAGCCCTAGTCAAGTCAACAAGAAAATTCTTAGGCCTCTACCTAGGAAGAAGTTTGAGGCTAAAATTACTTCACTAGAAGATTCAAAGGATCTTTCCACCATGAGAACCGACGAGCTCATAGGTAATCTCTTAATCTATGAGATGAACTATGATGAAGATGAAAAGCTAGAGGCAAATGAGAAGAAAGAAGAAAAGAAGAAAAACATCGCCTTCAATGCCTCTCAAGATGAAGAAAGCAAAAATGAAGAAGGAAAGAATGGCCCTAGTGAAGAACATATTCTGTTACTCTCTAAGAGAGTGATAAGGATGATTCAAGATAGAAAAGGGTTATCTAGCAACAACAAGGATAGGAGAAGAAAGAAAGAAAGCTTCAAAAAGAGTAGCTCTTCAATGAAATGCTTTGAATGCGGCAAGAAGGGGCACATCAAACCGGATTGTCCCACACTTCAAGGAAGGCACAAGAAGAGCTTTATTGCCAGATGGGATGAAGATGAAGAAGTTCCTTCCTCATCACAAAATGAAAGTGGAAGTGAAGAGGAGAGTGAGGATGAAATAACTAAGAGGGGGGGAGGGGGGGTGAATTGGTGCGGAATAGAAAAAAAATAGACTTAAATGCTCAATTGAAACTTTCAATCAAATAGCGGAAGCAATTTAATTAGTTAAATGTAATAGCAATTAAACTAATTGAAAAACAAAAAAATAATAATTAAGCAAACAAATAAAACAAGCAACTAAAGCAACCAAATTCAATCAAGCACAAATCAATATGAAAATGTAAAAAGGGTAGGGAAGATAGAATCAAACACGTGATTTATAGTGGTTCAGTCCCGACTTGATCTATGTCCACTTCTCCCAAAGACACTCTTTAGAGTTCCACTAACCACAAATAGAAAACAATGGAGATTTCAATGCTATCTCCAACCTTTACAATGTGAGATTTACAAGAATATCTCACTATCTTTACAATGAAGATTTCTAAGGGTATCTTCAACCTTTACAAATGAGTTTTCTAAGGCTAACTCACAAACCGAACTCAAGTGTTTTTATGGCTTATACTCAAAACCCAAAACCCAAGTGTTTTCAAGGTACATATTTAAACCTTTCTTTGTATTTTAGTGTCTCTCACACAATACAAAAAAACAAGTACAGTTGACTTTATGTATGTTTGTCTTTCTTACATCTAGTTTAGGTGGCTAAATTTTGGAGATAATCCAACGGTTAGATTTGAATTGAGCAGTTAGTTTATACCAACTGCCCTGTTAAAACAGTGTGCGGGACAGCAGATGTTTTTAACTCATTTGACATCTTAAACTTTTTCCTTTTTAAGTGATTTTTGGTAAGTACCATGACCAGAATTGTGCCTTAATTCTGGGGTGTTTCGTTAATTTTTTGACTTGTAGATATTTAAAAAATAATTTATTAGTAAAGGCTACCTAATTTAGTGCATGTATCAATATTTTGTATTTTATTTGTTTTAGAAAAATATATACATAAATATCTTTTCAATTTTATTTATTTCAAAATCATTTGTGTTCAACGAGTATAAAAAATGAATGAAATGAAAATTAATAACTAAGTTTAGTATAGATTATAATCGGTTGAATTGAACTAAAATCAATTTAATTAGAATTAATGGTGAGTTATGAAATTTAATACCTTAGCTAACTGATTGATTTTGAAATTATAAATTACAGCATTTAGATTAAAATGATGTAAAGTGATTATAAATGACTATAAATATAATAACAATAATAAAATTAATTAAGAAGACTATGTGATTAATTTTATATTAATAAAAAGGTTATGAAATGTTTAGTAGATGTCGATGTTGGTTGTTCCAGGTATACCACTTTAGCCCGTCCCTCATTCATATTTAATGTTGTTGAAGTAGTACCATCACTATGGATGTCCCATTCGGTGCTACTACTGGAATGGCAAGAGCTACTTGCTATTTTCAGCTGCAAAAAAGGGTTAGCAAGTGCATGAATAAGTGTTCTATGCATGTATGCATGTATGTATGACAAAGAAAACAAGAAAACTTGTTAGCTATACACGTAACAATTACTGCCAAATGAAAGGCCTTCTAACTTATTTCTCCCACACACGTATTCCGTTGGTCAAAAGTCCATTTCCTAGGTGGGCTGGGGTACTTTATTTAATCAGCGGGGGATGATAGTACCGTCGCATAAAAACGTTCTCTCAAGCTACCCTAGCAAACAATAGCACTTATGATAATTGAGTCTATATCCTTGTACCTAAATTCTGTCTTTAGGCGGAGTTTCGGCATAGTCTTTAGGTTTAATGATCATAAATACTCATGGCAACATTACAGCAAGTAGGATTAACGGGTACAACCTAGTGGAAACTTCTATTGTCATTACATGCAAAGCTTTGACTCTTTGGTTTGGCTAAGTAGGCTCCCACAGAGTTGGGGATCCCGTTAACCATTACTAAGATGATAGGAGGCCCAATATAAGTTTCCCATTAACCATGACTCATTAACCATTGCTAAGATGGTAAGCCCGTAAGATATTCAATCACTGTGAGTGGTGAAACCGATAATACATGCCAAGAAACTGGTGTGGAATCATTGGTAGGCATTACAAGCAGCACTGGGGTTTATAGAGACCCTAAAAATGCAGAACTATATGCAATGCAAAGGATAACAATGACCAGATTAATTAAAAAGATGGGAAATTGCCTAAAATCTTCATTCATTTTACTTGTGAAAACTTCCCTAGTGGAGTCGCCACTATGGACAGAGCGCCCGGAACCTGCCCGTCGGTTGGTATCCAATGGCAATGGTGACAGACTCACTAAATGGATTTTTAGAATATTATGAAAACAATTATGGAGTCGCCACCCGAATTGCATCGGAATCACCTAGTGATTAACAAAAAGATAGACTCCTCAAGAATCCCTATTCATCATCACACCAGATGTTTTCTAGGTTCGGAATGCGTCATCCATTCTTGGGGCAATTTCCCATTTAATTAAGTAATAAGGTCATTATTTCCTACCATAGACAAACAATATAAAGCGATAAGTCACCTGGAAAGTAGGATGCAATGAATGGGCATGCCTAATATTATTTCTAATCGATTTTAGTTCTGCATTAGGTCCATTGTAGTTAACCATGATTGATTGAGTGCTGGTTGCTGTATTGGTGGGTTACTACTTATTTTAATTAATAATAATTAGCCATGTGGATTATTTCCTTATTTATTCACATGCATAACATCCACAGTCAGTTTCTACATATTTTTACATTCATTAGCAGGTTAACATTTGCACATTAATTTATTTGTTATTTACTCACAATATTAGAATGGCAGTAATATACATACACCCTTAAAGAAAGGAGATGTTAAATGGATTTCTACCATTTTTATTGTACTTATTACCAGATTTTATTTATTATAAATGTCTGATTAATTATTTAATGTTTAGATCTAGGTGATTAACTATAAATTAAATAGGGCTTAGGAAATCTTACCGATCAATTGACTAGCCCCGGAGAGGAGCCATCAGTTGACCTTGAAGCTTCAAAAATAGTCTGTGACCTTGGATTTGTCCTTTACATTTTGAAATATCCCATGCATGGAGGTCCGGTCAGAACTTTGTTGATGGTTCAGTCGGATAATTGATTGGGCTAGCCCAATATTTGAAAATATTGTAAGCTGGTGGGACATCCGGTTAAACCTTAGTATTCCGGTTAAACCTTGTTGCTTAGTCTTAAAGTAGAGTGCATGTACAAGTGGTAACAAGTGCCTCCCTCTTGTTAAGGTGTTGTGCTCTGTAGCGAATATTCATGATTACCCCTACTGTCTAGAGTAAAGATCCGGCCGAATGTTTATTGGAGGTCCGGTCGGACCTTTGGTTGGTGGGCTTGTTCTTTTGGGCTTTAGGGCTTGGTTGCCCTAATCATGGGATTTTGATGGTTCGATCGAGTCATTGATGATCCAGCCGGATCTCTAGTGTTTATAGGGATCGTCTTTGTTCTTTAATTGTTTAGGATAATCTCCCCAAAACAGATAATTCACGTGCCCAAAGTCCTTAACTTAGTCCTAAAGAACTAGTATCCCAAAATTCAGTGTCTACAATACCATCATCAGATTCAACAGAGCAAGAGTCAACAATTCCCGAACAAAACATCCAGAGTTAAGACTCTCCAGAACTTATTTCATGAATGATAGGAGATCAAATCAGGGTTCCAAAATTAAAAAGTAGAACAATCTACAATTGGAACTCTTAAAAACCATAAAATTTGAAAAAAGCATTTGGAAACAAAATTAAGTAGAGTAATCATCGGAGCCAGAACTCTCAGAAGCACGACTTTCAAGGTCAGAATCATCAGAATCCACTACCCTCTAAACCAAAAGTAGTTTGCTCAGAACCATGAAATCTAGGTTCTGCTAGATAAGGAAATCTAGATCATTGGCAATCTAGATGGATGTCGGGGGTTTACTTGGAAAGTCCAAGACATGCCTGGGTCTGCTAGACAAAAAAATCTAGATCATTGATAATCTAGATGGACGTTGGAGGTTATCCAGAAATTCTAGAACACTCTAGGTTCGGCTAGAAAAGGAAATCTAGCTAGATCGTCGATAATCTATATGGACATTGGGGGTTTACCAGGAAAGGCTGAGACATGCCTGGGTCTAGTAAACAAGGAATCTAGATTATCGGCAATCTAGGTGGATGTCAGGGGTTACTCAAAAAATCTAGGACACTCTAGGTTATGATAGACAAGGAAATCTAGATCATTTACAATCTAGATGGACATTGGAGGTTACCTAGAAAATCAAGGACACACCTGGGTCTGCTAGATAAAGAATCTAGATCATCGATAATCTAGATGGATGTTGAGGGTTACCCAGAAAATCTAGGACACTCTATGTTCTGCTAGATCAGGAAATCTAGATTATTAGCAATCTAGATGGACGTTGGGGGTTTACCTTGAAAGTCTAAGACATGCCTGGGTCTGCTAGACAAAGAATCTGGATCATCAACAATCTAGATGGTCGTCAGGGGTTACCCAAAAAATCTAGGGCACTTTAGGTTCCGCTAGACAAGGAAATCTAGATCACAGGAAGCCTAGATGGACATTGGGGGTTACCCAAAAAAAATCTAGGACACTTTAGGTTCTAATAGACAGGGAAATATAGATCATAGGCAACCTAGATGGACGTCGGGGTTTGCTCAAAAAGTCTAAGACATGCCTAAGTCTACTAGACAAGGAAATCTTGATCATAGGAAACCTAGATGGATGTTGGGGTTTACCCTGAAAGTCTAAGAAGTGGTTGGGTCTACTAGATAAAAAATCTAGATCTTCGGCAATCAAGATGGACGTCGGAGGTTACCTGGAAAAGATAGGACACTCTAGGTTCTGCTAGACAAGGAAATCTAGATCATTAGCAATATAGATGGACGTCGAGGGTTTACCTGGAAAGTTTAAGACACGCTTGTGACTGCTAGACAAAAACTCTAAATCATCGGCAATTTAGATGGACGTTGGGGGTTACCCGAAAAATCTAGGACACTCTAGGTTCCGCTAGAAAAGGAAATCTAGATCATTGGCAATCTAGATGGATGTTGGGGGTTTACCCTGAAAGTCTAAGACACGCATGGGTCTGCTAGACACGGAATCTAGATCATCAACAATCTGGATGGACATCGGGGGTTACCCAGAAAATCTAGGACACTCTAGGTTCCACTAGACAAGGAAATCTAGATCATAGGCAACCTAGATGGAGTTTGGGGGTTACCTGAAAAATTTAGGACCCTTTAGGTTCTGATAGACAAGGAAATCTAGATCATAGGCAACCTAGATGGACGTTGAGGTTTACTTGGAAACTCTAAGACATGCCTGGGTCTACTAGACAAGGAAATCTAGATCATAGGCAACCTAGATGGATGTCGAGGTTTGCCTAGAAAGTCTAAGAAACTCCTGGGTCTGCTAGACAAAATGGGCGATGCCGCCACCCCCCCCAACCCAAATTTAAATTTAGCACCCCTAACTCTTAAAAATAACCTTAAAAAAATTTTAAAAATCCCCCTTCAAAAATATTATAAATCAGTTTTGCCTCTCTAAAATTACTTTTTAGCCTCATTTACTCTTAAAAGTTTCAAATATTTCCTTGAAAATTTAAAAATAAAATGCATGTCCACTTATAAATTTTTCCTAGCCCCCTAACAAAAATTCCTAGATCCGCCAGTGATCTTTACCATGATGGTAAGGACTGATAGATACCATCTTTGGCTAAAAAGTCTGAAGACGTTGGTTATATAGATAATTTGATATTTTTAGGATGGAGGCCTCTTTTCTCCCATCATAGGTGTTTTTCTCACATTTTAAATTATGAAATATTAAGTTAATAGTTACATAGTTTGGAGTAGAAGAAGAAGTAGAAGTATCAAATGAAGTTTTATTAACTATAATAGGAGAATGATAAGAAGAAGAAGGAGAAGGAGAACCTTCTTTAATCTCAATCTCTCTTTTCATTTTGAAAGAAATAAGAACGGGAAAGAAAGAAGTTAAAGAAAAATTTAAAGTAATTTTTAAGGAAGTTGTGCTAAATGTAGCACGTCTGTTAGATGGTGAGGTGCCCCTGTTGTACCTTCCCACTACTGATAAGACGCTACAGTTTGAGACAATTTAAATGGTTGTGGTAGTGTCGCAATGCAAATAATATCAAGAAACTTCAATTGATGATCACTACCAGCAGCTACAATTAAGGGGGAATCTAAGAGCCTCGTCTTATCCACTAACGTGAATAAATATTCCAAATAGTGATAGGAATTTGATATTTCAATCAAATACAGATCAATCAAGTTTTATTCCAACATAGCCACAAGAGTCATAACTGGCTCCAGCTTTTTTTATTAAAGGACATAGTATTTCCAATGGGGAAATAAATTGAAAGTCAGTAGAAGAACATCATCTTTCACCATCATCCTTACAAAATCATCAGAGCTCATGTCAGTAGGCTCCCTGTAACATGCTCATAGTTCTTCTTGTTTTTTAGATAAAATTTCTTCCATTACTGTACCATCTTCAAACGCAGTAAAATAAGATAGAAGCTTTATCTTGTGCTGTTCAAAGTCTGACATGTGACTCTTGCAAACGACGGATTTCGACCAGGGGGGGGTGGTATCGCCCACTTAGGCTAAAAAATATTTTCAAAAAATTTTATATTTCACTTGCACCCTCCCCTCAAAATTAATATTTGGCCCCCTAACTCTTAACAATACCCTCAAAAAAGATTCAAAAATCCCCATTCAAAAATATTATATTTCAGTTTCATCCCCCACCCCCTAAAATTAGTTTTTAGCCTCCTTAACTCTTAAAAGTTTCAAATTTTTTCTTGAAATTTTAAAAATAAAATTTATGTTCACTTATAAAATTTTTCTTTGACCCGTAACAAAAAGTCCTAGATCTACCACTGATCCTTACCATGATGGTAAGGACCGATGGATACCAACTTTGGGTAAAAAGTCTAAAGATTTTGATTATATTGATAATTTAGTATTTTTAGAATGGTAGCCTCTTTTCTCCCCTCATAGGTGTTTATCTCACTTTCTAAAGTCTGAAATATTAAGTTTACAGTTACGTAGTTTGGAGTAGAAGAAGAAGTACAAGCATCAAAAGAAATTTTATTAACTGTAATAGGAGAATGATAAGCAGAACAAAGAGAAGGAGAACCTTCTTTAATCCCACTCATTTCAATCTCTCTTTTCATTTTGAATGAAATAAGAACGAGAAAGAAAGAATTTAAAGAAAAATTAAAGTGATTCATAAGGAAGTTGTGCTAAATGTAGCACGTCTGTTAGATGGTCAAGCGCCCCTGTTGTACCTTCCCCCTTTAGATAAGACGCTACAGTTTGACACAATTTAAATGGTTGTGGTGGTGTCGCAATGCAAAGAAAATCAAGTAACTTCAATTGATGATCACTGCCAGCAGATGTAATTAAGGGTGAATCTAGGAGCCTCGTCTTATCAACAAACATGAATAAATATTCCAGATAGCGATATGGAATTTGATTTTTCAATCAAATATAGTTTAGTCAAGTTTTATTCCCCCATAGCCACAAGATTCATAAATGGCTCTAGCTTTTTTTATTAAAGCACATGGTATTTCCAATGGGGAAATAAATTAGAAGTCAATAGAAGAACATCATCTTTCAACATCATCCTTACAAAATCATCAGAGCTCGTGTCTATATGCTCACTGTAACATGCTTGTAGTTCTTCTTTCTTTTTTTATTTTTAGATAAAATTTCTTCCATTACCACACCACCTTTAAACCCAGTAAAAAAAGATACAAACTTTATCTTGTACTACTCAAAATCTGAGATTTGATTCTTGTCAAAGACAGATTTCGGGGGGAGGGGGGTGAAGGGGTGTGGCATCGCCCCCTTAGGCAACAAAATTTTTGAAAAACCCCTTTAAAAAATTTTATGTTTCAGTTACGCACCCCCCCCCCCCTCCAAAAATTAATATTTGTCTTCCCTAACTCTTAATAATACCCTTTAAAAAATTTTAAAAATCCCCCTTCAAAAATATTATATTTCAATTTTGCTCCCCTAAAATTAGTTTTTAGCCTCTTTAACTCTTAAAAGTTTCAAATATTACCTTAAAATTTTTTTTTTAAAAATTCCTTCACTTATAATATTTTCATTGCCCCCTAACAGAAATTATTAGATCCACCACTGATCCTTACCATGATGGTACGGACCGATGGATACCATAATTGGCTTAAAAGTCTGGAGATTTTGGTTATATAGATAATTTGGTATTTTTAGAATGGTGGCCTCTTTTCTTCCATCATAGGTGTTTATTTCACTTTTTAAATTCTGAAATAATAAATTAATACTTACGTAGTTTGGATTAGAAGAAGAAGTAGAAGCATCAATTGAGGATCACTACCTGGAGATGAGACGCTACAGTTTGAGAAAATTTAAACAGTTGTGGTGGTGTCGCAATGCAAAGAAAATTGAGTAACTTCAATTGAGAATCACTACCAGTAGCTGCAAATAGGGGTGAATCTAGGAGCCTCGTCTTATCTACAAACGTGAATAAATATTTCTAATAGCGATATGGAATTTGATTTTTTAATCAAATGAAAATCACTCAAGTTTTATTCCACCATAGCCACAAGATTCGTAACTTGCTCTAGGTTTTTTTTATTAAAGGACATGGTATTTCCAATGGGGAAATAAATTGAAAGTTAGTAGAAGAACATCATCTTTCACCATCATCCTTATAAAATCTTCAGAGCTCTTGTCTATAGGCTCACTATAACATGCCCGTAGTTCTTCCTTCTTTTTTTGTTTTCAGATAAAATTTCTTCCATTACCACACCACCTTCAAACCCAATAAGAAAAGATACAAATTTTATCTTGTGCTGCTTAAAGTCTTTGATGTGATTCTTGCCAACGGCGTATTTCGGAAGGGGGTGGGGGGTGGCATCTCCCCCTTAAGCCACAAAATTTTCAAAAAACCTTTTTAAAAAATTTTAGATTTCAGTTACGCCCCCCCCCCCCCTAACCTCGTAAAAATTAATATTTGGACCCCTTAACTCTTAAAAATAGCCTCAAAAAATTTTTAAAAACCCCTTTCAAAAATATTATATTTCAATTTTGCTCCCCTAAAATTAGTTTTTTGCCTCAACTCTTAAAAGTTTCAAATATTACCTTGAAATTTTAAAAATAAAATTCATGTTCACTTATAAAATTATCATTGGCCCCCTAACCAAAATTCCTAGATCCGCCACTGATCCTTACTATGATGGTAAGGACTGATGGACATCATCTTTGGCTAAAAAGTCTAAAGATTTTTGTTATATAAATAATTTGGTATTTTTAGAATGTGGCCTCTTTTCTCCCCTCACAGGTGTTTATCGTACTTTTTAAAGTCTGAAATAATAAGTTAATAGTTACGTAGTCTGAAATAATAAGTTATCAATTGAGGATCACTACGAGCAGATGAGACGCTACAGTTTGAGACAATTTAAATGGTTGTGGTGATGTCGCAATGCAAGGAAAATCTAGTAACTTAAATTGAGGACCACTACCAGTAGCTGTAACTAAGGGTGAATCTAGGAGCCTCGTCTTATCTAAAAACGTGAATAAATATTCCAAATAGCGATATGGAATTTGATTTTTTAATCAAATACAAATCAGTCAAGTTTTATTCCACCATAGCCACAAGATTCGTAACTGGCTCCAGCTTTTTTTATTAAAGGACGTGGTATTTCCAATGGGGAAATAATTTGAAAGTCAGTAGAAGAACATTATCTTTCACCATCATCCTTACAAAATCATCAGAGCTCATGTCTATAGGCTCACTATAACATGCTTGTAGTTCTTCTTTTTTATTTTTTTTCAGATAAAATTTCTTTCATTACCACAACACCTTCAAACCTAGTTAAAAAGATACATACTTTATCTTGAGCTGCTCAAAGTCTGAGACTTAATCCTTGCCAACGGTGGATTTCGAGGGGGGGGGGGGGGGGGGGGGGCAGCGCCCCCTTAAAAAAATTTTAAATTTTTGTTTGTGGCCCCCCCCCCCCCGGAAAAAAAAATAAATTTGCAGTCCTAACGTAGTAA
>CANYLF016022112.1:0-12794 GCA_948193215.1 Bocquillonia castaneifolia
GTTCATCATTGTCCAACAACAATTACAACAATAGTGACGTCAATTTCTAATTTCTAACCGCATAATCCAACTTATAATTCAACAAATTAAAGATGAAAGTCTCTTATTTATGAACTTTGACCAGTGTGGCCATTTGACGAGGTGCACTTAATCCATTTTTTTAAAAAAAACTACAAAATTATTCATCCCAATGTCTAAGGCTTGAAGTGGCATTTCAATACTCCAAACCCAAGTCATTGTGGGATTTTAATTGTCATTTTGCTAACTCAGTTTCGTGTTTGCATAAATGATGGTGTGGTGGAAGGCCAGCAGCTTTTTGTCCATTAAGCGGGTTGCTGATTACCTGCCAAGAGAGTAATTATTTCTATGCCGTGTAATTTAATGAAGCACCCAAAATGATTCTCATTTTGTGCTTTTTGTCCTCCATTTGCTGTGGGGCCAAAATCTCACTTTGATGTATGACCGGGTTTTGAAATATCCTGATCGTGTTAGGAACCTGTACTTCACATTCCTCTTTGTTCTGCGAGCTGTGATGAAGGTGAGTATTATCAGAGTATGAAGTTAGATTTTATCACATGAAGGTATTTACTGGTCAATTAGATGATAAAATGCCATTTCTTCATATGCTATCTTTTATCTGTTACACGAGTTTTATTTTACAACACAAACAATAGAATGTTGTCTCTTCATATATTGCATTTTATGAGTTATATCAGTGGGAAATATTATGCTTTTTAACTTTTGTATCTAATTGTTATCTTATAATGCATTTAGGCTGCTGAGTACTTGGAACAAGCTGAATACAACACTGGTAACACTACTGAAGACCTTAGGACACGTTCCCTGATGAAACAGCTGCTCTATAATCCAAATCTTCAAGCAGCATGTCCACTCCCATTTGATGATGCTAAGCTGTGGAAAAGTCATCGTGGACCTGAACTGAAACAAAAAGTTCAAGAAAAATTCAGGAATATTAGGTTTTTCTCAAACTTCTTTTGGCTCTTCCTTTTCTGGAACTATAAGGTATCAAATGCTTCAAATTGAGTCTCGCATCAAATATCAAGAAGTCGATAATGGACTATTTGCCTTTTAATCATAATGTTAATCACTCTGAAATATATAGATTGTTAAAAGCACAATCTTGTTACTATGGTTTCTCTCATGCACATTTGATTAGTGCAGAGTAGACTGGTCTATCTGTGCACAGCTATTTAAATGGATCCACTGGCATTGCAGTGCATTAATGGACTGTGTAGGCTGTGAGAAGTGTCGACTATGGGGAAAGCTTCAGGTTCTTGGACTTGGTACTGCATTAAAAATCCTCCTCTGATAATGATAATGGTCAGGAGCACTCAATTCAGACTGTACGTATCTATTTTCTGTCATGGATCTACACTTTTCACTTAAAATTGTTATCTTTTAAACTATATTCTCTAACTTGCTCTCTATTGGCTTGAATTTTATTTCAATAAGGTTGTTCAAATTTTAATGATGGATATTGTATTCTGGTGATGGTATAATTATTTGTGATTTTAATGAGACACTTAAAGCAAAGACCTACTGGCCTGATATCATCCATTTCTGCCGACATCAAAGGGACCCTAGGATTACATTGTAC
Source organism: Bocquillonia castaneifolia (assembly GCA_948193215.1). NCBI lineage: Eukaryota > Viridiplantae > Streptophyta > Magnoliopsida > Malpighiales > Euphorbiaceae > Bocquillonia > Bocquillonia castaneifolia. Next base: position 1,619 of record CANYLF016022112.1, read on the forward strand.
ATGATTCTCAACATTGCTCACGTGGCCAATCTGTGATCCCACATTTTCGTTATATTTCTTTACATAAGCTTCAAGTAGGATCAATGTCAGGATTAATGCTTCCTCCAGAACTGTCTTGCTTTGATTTTTGATCAATATTCATGATATTCAAAACATCATGCATGCCTATAGATACTACTTAATGGTAAATTTTACTACATTTTATTTATTTGAGCTGGCATTAAACAAAATATATTGGCTCTCAGTTGCAGCTACAGCGGAATGAAGTGATTGCCCTGATGAATTTACTTAATCGGCCATCAGAATCTATCAAAATTGTGCATGATATGGGACCTGTCGTTGAAATGACTTTGGGAGGACAGATTTCTTCACCAACTGCTCTAAGTAATCTATGGCAAAGAATGCGGACATCTTTGTTTAAATCTTGCTTGCTAGCACCTTTGCTGTAGGTTAATAAGTTGGCTGGTTAATTATATTTCTAACTATCAGTATCACGTTTGCTCATTTCTTGCAGCAAACCTTAATGACGATGACTCAGATTAGAAGAGAAAGAATGTCAAAAGATAGATGATAACTCAGATTAGAAGAGAAAGAATGTCAGAAGATATGTTCTTAGATAAACAGTAATATCTGAAGGGTAAAAAAAAAAGGAACTTTAGGCATCATACATCACACAAACTGACAAACATGTAGAAGAGGCTTGGCAATTCAATTACTTTAAAGTTGTTAACTAATTTTTTTAGTTTAAATTCTATCGTTTTGAATTACACAGTCAAGTCCTATCAATTTCAGTATTTATTTCTGAGGTTCTGCATCTGCAGAATGTAAAAAGAGTGCTGGTAAACCGAATGCTCATACCCAGTCCCAGTCGGCTTTGATTGTGCCTGGAAAAATTTGTATCAACAGTCGCTGCTTGGTGAAGGCAAAAGGGTCGTTTGAGGTAGATTTTGTGAAGAGCAACAGACAAGACAGGTTGTGCCGAAACTTATTCACCATCTCGTTCCATACCTTGTGAACCTAAACCCAAAAAAGGAAAGAAAACAAGAATGAACCGACATTTTCTCTTCTTCAGGATAATGATACAAGTTTACAGTAAAAAGAAACTTCCATCTTTTATTGGACTTGAACCTCAAAGTCTGAGAACAAAGTTCCATCTCCAAACAGGAGAGGAAAAGAAACAAAGAACACAGTTTCAACAAGAGATGCATGAATTGGAATCCGAATAACCAATGATCTACAGTTGTAAGAATCACAACGGTGGCTTAAACCAAGTTGTCCTAGCCAAAAAATTCTACTACTCCCATTCGTCTTTTTTTCAACGCTTGTACAGCAACTCAACCAAACAAAGCTTTAATTCCAACAAAATCTCATGAGCAGCTGATCAGTACCCGATTGCATATTTTGTCTGCAGATCCCAAAATTCCTTACTTTGTTTTATAATCTCCGCACGTTCAGCAACCATCCTCTCTTTCCAATAGTCTTTACACCTGATTTTTTTTTTTTTTTCCAGTACTCATTAAGGAACTTTACTAATGAATTCAACAAAAGAAGCAAGCAGATTTCTTTAAACTTCCTTACCTTGTTTTCAATAGCAAATCTAGTTCCAGCATGTGCACTGCAGTAGCATATGCTCCAGCCTGCACAGCATACGAAAGGATTTAAATATGATTCACAAGACAAAAGCTCAATTTGCTTCAAAATATACTTAGAGCAACACATAAAAAATGAACACAGCACTTGTTTTCTTCTATGATTTTTTTTCACTTAATGAGAATAAGAAAAAAAAACTAGTGTTTTCCTAAAATATCAGCTATATGAAAGTGCATTAAGAATAGCTAGTTCATATTTATCAGTCAACAAGAAATACTTTGTCCAGGTATTCTTATGCAGCAGAGAGTTAACAGAGAGCAATTGCTCATACTTTATCCATTTCAGCTCCCATGCCAACTATAGAATTTCTGAATATAATAACTTGGTTAAAACCTTTCGGGGTTTAGAATATGGGGATGTAAACTACTTCCTAACCATCAAAATAGTGTCATTGCCTCTTATACAAAAGTTATAGGGTATAATTTCCTGGTTATAAGTTATAACAAATTTTTATAAGAATTAAAAGGAAACAGCAAGTTCTGACTTAAATCTGATATTGGTGGATAAACAACTCTGAGAAGGGGCTAAACATGAGATGTTGAGGGTAGAATCCCAAGTTCCAGATGATACAATCCAGCTTTGAGCAACTGCATGCACCAGAGCATAAACACACAAACATACATGCACAGGGAGGGGGAAAAAAAACTCATTCAACCAGATGAGAAATGAAGCCAAAAATATGATCATTCAGAATTGTCTCACCACTCTACCTAATTAATAATGAGGCCAAGCATTTGCAGGAATGATTAAGGAAACTAACATCAGATAATGGTAAATTGATATTGGTATATGAACAACTCTGAGAAGGAGCTAAACATGAGATGCTGAGGGCAGAATCCCAAGTTCCAGGTGATACGGTCCAGCTTTGAGCAACTGCATGCACCAGAGCAAATACACACAAACATACAGGCATAGGAAAAAAATCATTCAACCAGATGAGAAATGAAGCCGAAAATATGATCATTCAGAAATGTCTCAAAAGTCACAACTTTACCTAATTAATAACGAGGCCAAACATTTGCAGGAATGATTAAGGAAAGTAACATCAGATAATGGTAATGCATGATTTTCATAAGTATGCACAAATACATTCCAAACTTATTATTCTGTACTAACATATCCGCATCAAAGATGTACTAACCTCTCTGCAGACAGGGCACTTTTTATCTGAACTTGCATTTTTAAGGCCTTCAAATATCATTACTGAAGCAGCAGAACAAGCACAAGACTTGCAAAATAGATGTCCACAGCCCAAGGCAAAAGGATTAAAAACTGTCTCCTGAAAGAGAATTAATAATCAAAAACAAATTACAAATAGCTACCATATTGTGTTTCATCTGAAAATGTACTATACTAGAAGTGAAAATTTACCAAGCAGATTGCACAAGTGAGGCTATAATCAAGCTGTGAAGAATTAGGAAGCATGAGGGTTATGACAGGATCAGTAGTATTAAGATCACATGAAAAATGACCACAGGAATCTCCACCTTCTAAGCCATTAATATTCAAATAAAAAGCTCCCAATTCTATTAGCCAAGGTGATTGTAAAAGCTCTATATGCTCAGCTCGCAACTTGGACTTAAAATTCTTGCCATTATCAGAGCCATGTATCTATTAATCATTAAGAAAAAAAAAAGAAATCAATCAACACAAATGACTAGCAAATTAAAATATACAAAATTTAAATCAGTCAACAGCAGCATATATATATATACCTTATCATATTTCTTTAAGATTTTGCGAATGGCAATTGAATTCATTGTAACATAATGAATCAACATTCTGCCTTCTTCAACCATAGCTTGCTGATCATTCCTGAAACAATGGCGTAACTTGAGAGCAGATCTCTGCATTCCTTTAGCAACATGAAGATGAAGAAGATGTCTGACTCTTGAACTGAAACATCCTACTATATCTGATGCTTCTTTCATCAGTTCACTAAAGAACTTCTGATCACACACTAAATAAAAGAAACACAAATTTAATTACAATAATATCAACAACAATTAATTTTCGCCATGCAAACAAACAAATTAACATTCACTCAATATAATATTTCTTTCAAAAAAAAAAATAAAAGAAAGAGTAGTAGCTACTTACATGAGCAAGATTGGCACTGGCACAACTGAGACAATGTAGAAGAATTATGTTCATTAATATTCTCTTGATGTTTTTCTTGATCATCAGCATTATTATTATTGTTATTATGAAGAGCTTGACAAGATGATCTACAACTTTTCAAGACTTTTTTAAGTCTTTTATATTCAACATGAGAACATTTATCTAAAAACCATTCTTGATCTCCATGCAAGTATTCCATGAATGTTTCTCCAAACTTCATCTTTTCAAAATTTAGCTAATAATATTAATAGTAGTAGTAATTAATAATCAAAAATAATAATAATAATAATAATAATAATAACACTAATCTAACCAATAATTAAGAATATATCGATAATTATTATAACTTAATTTTTCAATGAAAAAAAGTGACGGACAGATTGGAAACAGGAAAAGGTGAAAAGGGTATGATTAGAATCTGAGAAAAATCCTCTAAAGAAGGTAAGTCGATGGAGAAGAAGAAGAATTAGTCAAAGCTAAAAAAACAGAAAAAAGAAAGAGAAGATGGTTGTTAAAGATTTATATATATATATACAAAATTAGTTAGGTTTTAATTTGGACTAAATATACAGTGTAAAGCGTAATGAAGGCCTGCGGTATTCTCGGGATTTACAATGCTAAGCAAAGCAAAGGAAATTTTTCAAGAAAAATTGGATAATAAATTGAATTGAATGGGGCCATTGCTTGCCGTGTTCATATCGTCTGCATGATATGCACGTGTTCTAAATATTTATTAGAGCCTCTCCGTTGACAAACTACCTTCGTTTTCTTAACATTTCAATTTGGGACATTCTAACAAGAATATTTTTATCTTCAATTTAAAATTTTAGAGTTTTTTAATACATATTAGTGGATCATTATTTTGGGATACATAAATATTTTTATTTATAAATTATACAAATATCCTCATTGAGATGTCCCAATCTGGAACATTAACATTTATTATTTCTTAAAAAGGCAATTAAACCCTTTTCATATTTAATGGTGGAATTAACCCATTACCTTTGGTAAAAAGTGTAAAAAAACCTTATCCTTTTCTAAAAAGGCAATTAAACCCTTTTCTTATTTAAGGGTGAAATTAACCCCTTACCTTTTAAAATTTGACCATTTATCTCAAAAATAGAGCTCCATAGTTTTGGGGTAATTTTCACTTATAGTCCCTCAATTTTCTTCTTTCTTCTAATAAAATCCTTAAAATTCAATTTATAACTTAAAAATCTTTAAACTCTAATTTTGTAACACAAAAGTCCCCGTTGTTATTTTTCACCATCTAAAAATTCATTTTATTGAATTTTGATATGAAATTTTACACCTGAGTCATGAAAAATGCAATCTAATTTATCAAAAAATAATAATAAATTTGACAGTAAAATTATTTTTTTCTATTTTTAATTGAATAAAATTGAGAAATTCACATAAAATAGAGAAAATGTCAAAATGGTATCAATTTTGGTGAGAGCTCATTATGAAATATGCTCAATTTTATGAAATATTATAAAATTGATAGTTGATTTGATATTAATAGTGGGAACTTTTGTGTTACAAACTCATAGTTTGAGAATTTTTGTGTTATAAAATTAAAGTTTATGAATTTTTAAGTTACAGATTAAAACTTAGAGACTTTATTGGGAGAGATAAGATAATTCAAGGACTGTGACTTCTTATCGTACTTATGAAAAAAGGAGGACCCAAAAAGTAGGATAAATTTCACCTACGGTCCTTGAATTATATTCTATCTCCCAATAAAATTCCTAAATTTCAATTTGTAACATAAAAATTCCTAAACTTTAATTTTATAACACAATCGTCCAACTATGACTTTGTAACATAAAAGTCCCACTGTTAGTGTCAAATTAATTATCGTTAACCGAATTTTATCATATTGTATTTCATAAAATTGAGCATATCTCATAATGAGCTCTCACAAAAATTAAGACAGTTTTGATATTTTCTCCATTTTCTATGAATTTTTTAATTTTATTCAATTAAAAAAATAAAAATAATAATTTATTGGTCAAATTTTTTTTTATGAATTATATTGCATTTTTTTTACTCGAGTGTAAAATTTGATATCAAAATTCAATAAAATGATTTTTTTAGAAGGTGAAGACGAACGACGGAGATTTTTGTGTTACAAAATTAGAGTTTAGAGATTTTTAAGTTACAAATTGAAGTTTAAGGATTTTACTACAAAAAAGAAGAAAACTAAAGGACTATAAGTGAAAATTACCCTAAAACTTTGGAGTTCTATTTTTGGGATAAATGCTTCTATTTCAAAAAGTAAGGGGTTAATTTCACCATTAAATAAGAAAGGATTTAATTGCCCTTTTTAGAAAAGGATAAGGGCATTTTTACACCTTTGGCCAAAGATAAGGGGTTAGTTTCACCTTTAAATAGGAAAAGGGTTTAGTTGCCCTTTTAAGAAAAGGATAAGGGCTTTTTTGCACCTTTGGCCAATTACCTTTTGGTCAATAATTCATAATTGTAGCTTTTTCATATTTTTTTGTTTTTATTTTTTATGACATTTTTAATAAGATAATTATTTTATTTATATAAAGTTATTATGAAAAATAAAAAAATCTATTTTTTATGAAACAAAATTATTTTATAAAATGCTAATTAATTTTTAAAGAGTATCATAAGTTTTAATTTTACTCGATTTGGATTTGAATCTATTATTATTTTTTAACTTAATTTTTTTTCCTTTTCTATCATAAGAATATGAAAAAAATGAAAATTGTTTTAAAATTAAAACTTTCATAAATAAAATATGAGCCTAAGTTGTGGATAATTTAAAAGTTTTAAAAATGATAAAATCCTCAATATTTTTGTAAAAAATTATTATAATAAAAGAATAAGAATCTTTAAGAAAATCCTATAATAAAATTCCCCTTTTTTAAGTAAATATACATATGTAATTGGCTTGTTTACCAAAAAAATATCCAAACTTTTTTACTTTTAACAATTATATCACAACCTTTCAATAATTATATAACAAGTGTTAATTTATTAATATTTTTTCAAAAATTCTATGCATTCAATTTTTTAGTTAAAAATATTACCGTAATCATTGGAATAATTTTTTTAACTTTTTAAAGACAAACTGACTCGTAATATAAAATGTTGATTATCTAAAATAAGTAAAATACACTTATTTATTTTAAATTATATGTTCTAATTTAGATAATAAGTTAAACGTATACTCTAAAAAATAAATCATATTTTTTGACTCTTATAGTAGATGGAGTATTCAACTTATTAATTTAATTTTTTATTTTTCCTTAAAAAAATTACTACTGTGAGTCACAACATCATTTTTTCTACCTCTTAAAATGACTGTAAAGTGCTTTTAAAAAAAATGATAGATAAGCATAACTATATAATTATGGAAAATTTGTAATACAATTATTAAAAGTTGAAAAGTTTATATTTTTTTTGACAATTAAGCCTGTGTAATTAGTGAAATCTAATATTCCTGATATTTAGACTTTGATTAATTTAAATTTATACTAATGTAAATACCTTAAGTTTGAAAATAAAATAGAATTTGATTTTTGTTAAAAAAAATAGTATATTATAATTGTTAAAAAAATAAAGGGGATTAAAAACAGATCTTAGTGAAATTCCATTTTTCATTTAGGATCCGTGTTTTTTTCTTAGAATTGAGTGTAAACGAGCTGAGACATCAGGTGAACTATTCGGGATTAAATTGAAAATTACTTAAGGTCGACTCAAGTTATTCAACTTGAGTTCGAGCTCTAGTTACTCGAGTAGTTTATCGAGCTGGATCTGAATGTCAAATTAGTTGGCTCGAGCGGAATTGGTTCAAAAATTATTCAAGATCGAGCCGAGCTCGAACTTGAACAATTCAAGTAGTTTATTGAGTCAAAATCAAATTTCAAATTACTCAGCTCAAGTAAGATCGGCTCAAAATTTACTCGAGATTAACTTGAGTCATTCGAGTCGAGCTAGAACTCGAGCTACGTGAATAGTTTATCAATCCGAACTCGAGTTTCAAATTATTCAACTTGAGTGGAGTCGACTTGAAAATTACTCAAGATCGATTCGAGTTATTTGAGCTGAGTTCGAGCTCGAGCTCGAGCTAATTGAGTATTTTATTAATCCAAACCCAAGTTTAAAAAACTTGACTCAAAATGGTTTGCGAGCCTAATTGAGCTTGGCTTAAAAAAAACATTATATATGTTGTGAGTACTTGACTTTTTTTTTAGGGAAGTAAATGTTTGACTTTAACCCATGATCTTATGTAACAGCCCAGACCACCTGCTTATAGATATTATCCATTTTGGTTCAGGAGTGCCCCGCTCCAAACTGGTCCTCACGGTTTTAAAACGCGTCTATAAGATAAGGGTATCCACAAGCTTATAAAGCATGTTTTGTTCCCCCTCACTACCGATGTGAAATATTACAATCCACTCCCTTTAGGGCCCAGCGTCCTCGTTGGCACACCGATCCGAGTACCGGCTCTAATACCATTTATAACAGCTTAGACCACCCGCTTACAGATATTATCCGCTCTGGACCGAAGAGCCTCGCTCCAAACCAGTCCTCACAGTTTTAAAACTCGTCTATAAGATAAAGGTATCCACAAGCTTATAAAGTATGTTTCATTCCCACTCACTACTACCGCTGTGGAATATTACAGCTTAAGTGTAAAATATATGAATATAACCACTAATTAAAACTAAATATTTAGTATTACATATTTCAATAAAATTTATATAATAATAGTAAAGATAATATTGGTATTAATAATTAATAATTAATATTAATATACTTTATGATTAGAAATCAATTATTTTATCATTATTTATGTAATAATTATTTAAAATTATATGATTTATATTAATATCAATTATTATTTATATAATAATCATTTTAACATTATAAAATTTAAATTTTAAAATATTTAAATAATAAAAAACATTATTTTCTTAAAATTTAATCATGCTCGAACTCAACTCGAGTTTGAATTCGAACATTTTAATACTCAGCTTGTGCTTGAGCTCGAGAATTTAGGACCAAGTTCGAATTCAAGTACTCCAATACTCAACTCAACTTATCTACATCCCTAGCAATAAAAGTTCCTTGTATTATTGAATATATTATAATTTAATGTTCATTAGTTAAAACAACTATTTTTTTATAATGTATGATAAATATAATATAAAAATTTAATTATATAATTTTTTATGCAATTTACTGTCAGTGTAATGATAATTTTTTAAAATGAAATTTTAATTTTAACATAAAAAAATACATCTATTTTTTTCTTAATAAAAATTTAAAAAGTATATATTAATTTAATTTTAAAAAAAATTATAACTGAAAATGCGCATTAGCATAAGTTATAATAAAAAGAATCATAGGTCTCAAAGTGAAAAACGAAAAAAAATACTTGGGAAGTCAATGTTAAAAAAAAAATAAAAAGTGTGCGAGTGCGGATTGTTCGTGGGTACCGACCCGAATGACGGCTTAAACTGTGGATTTTTCTTCGGTTTTGAACATCCTCTGTTCTTCCAAACTGGTAAGATCATATTCTGTGATTATTATTTGTTTGGATCCTTAATTTTATCTTAAATTGGTGTGCTATCTATTGCAGGGAAAATTGAATTTTTATTTTTGGTAATTCATATTGTTTGCCCTAATTTTTCTTTTGCCTTTTATTCCGAAATGATTGATGATTTTTAATAGACAATATAAGTTGCATTTTTTTACCTGCTTCTGAACTCCAATCCACAGCACATCAAATTCATTACAATCTTGAAACTTTTAATAGCTCACTGTATTGCTCAATTAGAGTATGCATGTGCGTCTGATGTGAAGAATTCATTGATTAGGGATTGAAATTTGTTACAGAAGAATTGAAATTTGTTACAGAAGAATTGAAATGTTTTTCTTGAACTTCAACATGTTATGTTAAGATGCCCCAAATGCGATTAACCTTTTTCAGGAAAAACACCATTTACACTCTATTTTCGGCTCTGCATTAAACGCGGCGAGAAAATGATGGAAGAAGAATCTGAAGATCTATGCTTTCTTTGTATTGTAACAGCTTTTTATTTTTGTTTCTTTTGGGTCTACTTGAACATGGTGTTTGCTTGATAAACAGAGAATGTAGCTGTTGAAAGCAGTCAATAGATATAAAGCTTATACTGATGTCTTTGGATGAGATTTGCATGTTTGTTGCTGCGATCAATGATAATTGTTCCTTGGATGGGATTACCTTTTAGTCTGCAGAATATTTCTGTTTTGGATATCTTAATAGTGTTTGTCGATCACCTATTGTTATACAGGTCTGGTTTATAACTGATGGGAAATGCAAAGCAAAGACAGCTGGTGGCAATACCTAAGAGCAAGGGTGGTTCCTTAGATGACATGGATTTTGATGGAGAAGATAGTTGGGTTATTGTTAAAAGGCAGAGAGTCACCATTCTGATACCTGCCAAGCCACATGCCAAAAAATCTGCAATGCCAAAGCCACGGCCAAGCAAACCTGAAACTGTGCCTGGAGAAGCTGTAAATGATGAACTCACCAAGTCAGTTGAAACTTCTAACAGGATGCCTTCCGTTGATGACCGAGAGAAGATCACATCAGTGGCTCCTAATAGAGGTACTAAAATGTCTACGAAAATTCCTACACAGCATATATCTGCATCACATGTTCTGCCAAGGCCAAATGTTGAAATGCAAACGGAAAATCCAGGTCGATCCCATACTATCAAGTCTTGTAATGTGCTTGGGGTATCACACATCTCAAAGACTATTATGCGACCAAGAGTATTGCTTGGGCAACAGCATATCCTTGACAGAAGCATACTACTGAATCAGAGGCTAAGGGCATCTCTGCTTGAGAAGAAGCTTCAGAAAGCAGGTGGACTGAGCAGATGGCTTGCATCGATTGGTCTAGGGCAGTTTGTGAAGATTTTTCAGGGTAATATCGGCAAGTTTCAGCTGGTCAATTTAACAATGAAGAAACTGAAGGATATGGGTGCAGATGCAGTAGGTCCTCGGAGAAAGCTGATGCATGCTATTGACTGTATTTGCCAGCCTTACTGTTTTGAAGGCCGCTAAAAGTTCTCAGAATCTTGCAGCATCTGGCAAGGTATGTTGTGTGAAGCATTGATCTTTTCAACTGCATTGTGCAAATGGCAAATGTGATCTTTCTTGTAGATTATCTTAGTTGTAGACTTGTAGTTAAGAGGCAAGTGGAGTCCGTACCAGTTGTATCAGGGCAATTAGCTATAATAGAGTGAATCGCATACCATGTTGAAGTATTTTCCCTCATGTGAAAAATTAGATTTTATTCCATGATTTTTCTAGTTAATTATATTTCTCATCCACAGGTTGATTAATAAATTACCACGCCTGTAGTTATACAAAAATG